>PVJX010016135.1:0-41096 GCA_004027295.1 Dolichotis patagonum
CCCAACCTGCTGTCACACCACCTGCTGCAGGACCTGCTTCAAGCCCACCTGTGTGACCAGCTGCTACAGCACCCCTATCTGCCAGCCGAGGTGCTGCGTGTCCAGCTGCTGCCAGCCCAGCTGCTGTCAGTCCAGCTGCTGCCAGCCCAGCTGTGGTCAGTCCAGCTGCTGTCAGTCCAGCTGCTGCCAGCCCAGTTGTGGTCAGTCCAGCTGTTGCCAGCCCAGCTGTTGTCAGTCCAGCTATGGTCAGTCCAGCTGCTGCCAGCCCAGTTGTTGCCAGCCCACCTGCTGCCAGCCAGCCTGCTCCGGGCCCGTGTACTGCACCAGAACCTGCTACCACCCCACCTGCGTCTCCCTGTGCAGCAGCCTCCCTGAGAGCTACGGGTCCAGCTGCTGCCAGCCCTGCAGCTGCTGACCAACTTCTCAAAAGCCCACTATGTGCACAGCCAAATTCTAGAGACCACTATGCCATTCCCACACACATCTCTCCCCACTTTGTGACAGCCATCACACATTAGCAGGGAATCTGCCCCTCGTCCCCTGGCGGACCGCTTTGAGGGGGTGCAGAGCCTGCCACCCTCTTCTGCCCTAGGCCCTGCAGATCTTTTGCCCGCTTTACAGATCTTGGCGTGCAGTTCTGGTCTTGGCTTCAGAAGCCAAGATCTTTATCTCATCCCCTGAATAACCCAGGAAAATTCTTCATGAAGTCATAAGTTTATGCAACTGATCAATCACCACTCTACGCACGGCGTGCCTGGCATGCTTACATGTATTCTACTTTCTCCTTTCCTCATCACCTAGATTATGTAGCCTCCATAAATTCTCAATAAATGCCATGCTGTTATTCACTGCACACTGCCTGTCTCCATTTCACCGTGGTAAAAACACTTGGCATGAAGTGTACATACCTTAGATTTCCCAGTGCACGGGAGGGCACAGCACTGCAGAGCAGATCTCAAGAAGACACTCACTGTGCAGAACTGAAATTAACAACTCCCTACCCCTCCCACTCCATCTTCCCACGGCCTCTGGAAATCACCCTCCAATCTTCGCTTCTCTGAACCTGAGTGTTTTACGTACCTCAATGGCTGGGAAAACACACCATCGGTGTTTCTGTGATCGGTTTAGTTCGCTTAGCGTCAGATCCTCAAGGTCCCTCCACATGTCATGAAGGACCCACTCACCTCTCTTTTAAAGCTGAATGCCTGCCGCTGTATGTCCGAACCACATTTTGAGTGTTATGGTTAGACATTCCCGAGGATTCCACGTCTCACATATTAGTGGTGCTGTTGCCTCTTTGAGATGCTAATTTCAATTCTTTTACAAAAATATCCAGAAGTGGGGTTGCTGTACCGTACAACATTTCCATTTTTAATTTTTTTGAGCTACCTGCATACTGTTTTTTTGTACTTGCTACAACATTTTACATCCCAGCCAAGGAACAAGGTTTCCAAACTCTCCGCATGACTCATCACGTATATAAAGTGTTGTCTTTTGGTGACTGTCAGATGCGCTATTCCAATATATTATTCACCTAAAAACTGGAATAATATTCTGATGCTCAGAAACATTTCCTGCAACTGGGGGAAATGCACAGCCATGCTTGCAGAACTAGAAAACGGAGGAACAATGTTCCTCCCAGTGCCACGCTCAGCCGGGCACTGCCAACTGTTCCCCTGGGCCTCTTCTGAACCCAAAGCCCTGTCAACACACCACCCCACGCAACTTTGAGAAACACATGTCCCTTTTCACAGGGCACCGTAAGTCCTGCAGACCTGATGGAAACCGTTGATGCTCTGTAAGATAGATTTGCATAAATTGATTATTTCTCCTTCTGTCCGTTCAGGTGGATAATCTGACCTCTCTTGTTTTCTGCCCCTGTGGTAACAGAATGTGGAGCCAAATTGTGACATTTTCGATTTATGAGGGCTCCGGTGCTTCATGTGCTTCCTTCCGGGGCCATCACTGAAGAGCTACTTGTGCTCCCCGTCATAAAACTCTAGTTATATTTTTAAGATCATTCAGACTTGCTTCTTCCATCTCTCTGAGGGTTCAGACGTAAATCTCAGAAGAGTTCGTCGGAGTTTCCGAGGTCAGTGGGGACCTTGGGTGTTTTGTATGAGTCGATCTGGGGAGAATCTGACGCCACCGGCTTCTGCGCTGTGTTCGCTGATCACATGCCCCTCCTCGGTCCACGTCAGCGAGCTTAGCCATTGTTTTCATATCCTAGAGGTCAGTTGCTCTCTTGAACACTTGAGTCGAGGGTTAAAGACACATTTTCACTCATGTTGCTCAGAATAATGTAGCACTGCTGCAGATATGACCAGCAGTAAACGCACCAAAACAATCAGGTGTGCATATGTGTGTGCACAAGGGTGCACGTGTGTGCATGGACATGTGTGTGTGTGTGTGTGTGTGCATGTGTGTTCAGGCTACACCACAATGTTCAGCGATTTTGCTCCAAGTTCACCTTGGATGCCCCATCACCAGCCCCCAGGCCTGTGAGCCAAAGGGTGACCTGAGACAAAAACCCAACACCCACACCTGAAGGAGGAGAGGTTATTCCAGTTCACAGATTTTAGAAGATTCAGTCCATAGCTGACTTGCCCTGAGGCAGAAGGGGACAGGACAGTCCGCCCAGGGAAGCTGCTCACTTCCAGGAAGCAGAGAGAGCAGGGAAGAGCAGGGAGCGGGAGATTCTCTCCCCTTCTGACCAGTCCCCACCCACTAACAGCATGCTCGCTGCAAACCCTTCTGTGAATTATGCGCTGGGGGGCGGTGTGTCCCTGGACCTTCAAGCACTTGGGAAGAGGACATTGGCTCAGTGGGAGACCACTGAGGGAGCAAAGGCAGAACAATAGTAGACTAGGAGTAAAAAGACACCCCCTACCCCGCCTCGTGAGTTCATTGGTGGGACTTTCGGGTGACTGGATCACGGGGAGCTGTACAAAGATGTCCGGGGAGCTGTACAAAGATGTCCCTTACAGTATTATATTCCACGCTGTACACGACAAACACTAGGAAATTCAGCTGCGTCTTACTCTGTGAACTTAATTCTCTCCACAGTTCTGCTCATAAATTGAATTGGTAGCCAACTGAGTCAAATTTCTGCGTAAGTCAACACTGAATCTAACCAGGGAATTTTATTTGGTTCACTACCAATTTGGTTTGCCACCAGAATCATGGAAAGAATTAAGTTCATGAACCAAGGTACCACTGTAAGCCAAAAAGTGTTCCAGGTTAGAAAATGCATGCAAAATTATCACTTCTACATGGCATGCTTCTAAGGAAAGGTCATCCCCCCCGTCAAAAAAAAATTTGAGATTAAAGTTTCAAAAATTCAAGTACTCACGGGGATATGAGCCTTGCTGGTAGGATGTTTGCCTTCCATGCATGAGGCCATGGTTAGAGCCCCTGCAATATAAAATATATTTTTAAAGCACTGTGGAGCCTGAGGCAGGAAGATTGCTCTGAGTTTGAGGCCAGCCTGAGCTACAAAGTGAGTTCAAGGCCAGCCTGACTGCATAAGTAAAACCTTGTCTCAAAAAGACAAATAAGCAGAAAGGAAAACCCAACGAGCCTTCAAACAAGACAAAGACACCAAAATGATTTTTTTTATTTTTAAGATACAATAACAATTAAATTTTAAATTATAACAGGTACAAAAGTAGGAAAGCAAAACATTGATAATAAAGCGAATGAAAATGAGCTAGGCCTCTTGCGAGAAGAGAATAAGCACTGCACCAAACAATTCTGTTAGCAATTCTGTTCAGAGAGTTGCGTATCCAAGAGAAACTCGTGTGAACCTTCGCTAAAGACATGAAAATGTTCACAGTAGCACTGTTTTTAAATGCTACCAACTACAAATAAACCTACATGTTTGTAGCGGACAGTTAACATGTGAGTTCTGTGAAATCCGTTCAGAGGAAGATTACACGGGAACGGGAACGTAAGAACTCCAGAGAACTATAGTGATGAACCTCACAGTTACAATGCAGAGAGAGAAGCAAGTTCTATATTTTCATTCATAAAAATGTCAAGCAAAGACAAAAGCCACCTACAGGGTTACAAGTCATCAGAGTCCACCTTCTTGGGGATGAGTGAGTGGATGAAATGAGAAACTGAATTCTATTTCCTAATTTGGGGAAAGGGACACAGACACAGCCACATTGTGACAGCCTATTATTATGGGAATAATAATAGCGAGGGAGGAAAACAGGAAGGAAAGAAGAAGTGTAAGGAAGAGAAGAGAGGAGAGGAGAGAAGAGGGAAATACAACAGAAGAGGAAGACAAGAGTAGAAAAAAGAGGAGGAGAAAAAGAGAAAACCCTATCGCTGACCTAAGCTCACCAACTCGTCTCCTATCAAGGTTTAGGACCCAAATTGCCAGCACATCCCAGCGGCCTGGACCTGTAGCTGTGACACGAGACAAAATTCCACAGGCTCATCCTGGCCACGCTTCAGTGCTGGAAGATTAAGCACCACACCAGCACCAGCACCGATGGACACCTGGTCACCACCACTGCTTCTGTGTCTGCCGGCCACACTGGTTCTGTTACGCCGCTGGGATGCGTTGTGCGCAATTCTCTCCCCAAGCATTTTAAAACACACCCCAGTACCCTGGATACCCCAGTACCCAGGACACACCCCAGTACCCGGGACGCACCCCAGTACCCGGGACGCACCCAGTACCAGAGACGCACCCCACCGGGGACACACCCCAGTACCCAGGACACACCCCAACCGGGATGGACACACCCCAATACCCAGGACACGCCCCAAACAGGTGGAGCAGCTGGACACAGACAGATGCTTGTACTCACCTTGAGTCACGCTGCCAGGGGTGCAGGAACAAGGAAGCAGGCGCTGAGCCGTCACTGTGACTCCCGGGAACATTCACTACCTCAAGTGCAGACAAAGGAGGGGTCGAGGAGGGCACTGTTCCGACCCCTGCAGGGAGGCGGAGCTAGCCATGACCAGCGCGGTCCAGAAATGGGACTGTGCGGAGCCAGTCTGCTTCCTGGACCTGGAAACGGACGCCAGGATTCACTACCAATGAAGAAACAGATGAAACAGTTCATAGCGCTAAGGAGCAACTTCTTCCTTGACAAACACAAACTGATGGAACAAGGGAGACAGACAGTACCCTAGGGAATCCCTGCTGTTTCCTAAGTCCTGGAGCTGTAGAAGACCCAACTAGGAAAAAGTCATCTCATCCTGAGAAACTCGCCTGTGGCCAGGCCCCGCCCTCCACACCTGACACCATGACCCGCTCCTGCAGCGCCTCCTGCTGCCAGCCCACCTGCTGCAGGACCACCTGCTGGAAACCAGCCTGCATCCCCAGCTGCTGCAGCGCCCCCTGCTGCCAGCCCACCTGCTGCAGGACCACCTGCTGGAAACCAGCCTGCATCCCCAGCTGCTGCAGCGCCCCCTGCTGCCAGCCCACCTGCTGCATGGACCACCTGCTGGAAACCAGCCTGCATCCCCAGCTGCTGCAGCGCCCCTGCTGCTGGCCCAGCTGCGGTGGCTCCAGCTGCTACCTTCTAAGACTGCTATGTTTCCCTGCTGTAATGTCCTCGGGGGAATCTCTGTTGTCCCAAATAACAGGACCTGCTTCTCTCTGAAGGGTGAATACTCTCCCGTTGTGCGTCTGTGCCACATATTATCTATTAATTCCTCGAAGAGCATTCGTATCTATTTCTCATCCTGGTCACTGTAAACCTGCTGCCTTGGATGGCAGAGTTGCCAGTGCCCTTTGAGATCCTGATTTCCATTTTGGCATGAATAAGCGGAGTTTGAGTTGTTGGATCATAAAGTCATTCGAGGACTTTCCGTAGTGTTTTCTTAGCTGCTGCAGCATTTCCCATCTCACCGACGTACAAGAGCTCCAGTCTCTCTGTCCACGCTTCTTTGTGCTGCGTGTGATGACATCCAGAGACAAGAGTCCCTGGTTTCAATTTTGGAATAATCCTCCAAAATTCAGCGGTATCTCAAGTCATCAGGCCAGAACGCACACCCCTGCCTGAGGAATGGGAGCTTGGGGAACAGTGTTCCTCCGGGTACCAATATGAGCGAGTCCCCCACGACTCCTAACACCAGCGTCCTTGGCGGCTCACAGCACCGACTCTACAGGAATCCACCTCTGTGCGCACAGGTGCCTCAAGCAGGCCAGCGCGAATCCTGAAAATGACAGACCCGTTATTTCCCTTTACGTCGCCCTCACTCCTATGTGTGTCAATCTTAAGTGCCACTTTGCGAAGTCACCGGACCACCCCAGCCTCTGGCCACTGGAGGTGAGGTGGATGCAGTTTCCCGCTCACTAGCAGCTCTGAATTTCACTCGGTTCTTTCTGACACTGAAGATCCAGTTCTGATGTTACCTGTCCTACCCGCCTGGCATTATCTTTCAATAACTGTGATTTATTTTTCTTGAATCTCTTTGAAAGTCCAAACATAAAACTCAGGGAACTGGATCTGGGTCCTGGAAGCCTCAGCTTTTGCCTATGCTTGATCCAGTGATAACATGAGCCAGTCACGCCCGGCCCCCAGGTTCTCTTCGGTGAGTCCAGCTGATTCTTACCCGCTTCCTCCTCCCCTTTTCCCATCCGAAAGGCAGGTTCCTCTTCTTGTAATTTGAGACTCTTCTTCACCCACGGTCTCCGTAGTAACACAGCGTGGCTGTAAATATGATCCTTATTAATCTTTTAAAAAATTGATCTCAACTTTGCAATCTGTGTTCCAAATACATGGGAAAGCTCGGAAGTCTGGCAGCAAGGTCTGTTTGTTCGTTTGTTTGCTTGTGTTTGTTTTTGTTTTCGGAATCCCCTCCGCCGTCCCCCACTCTTTGAAGGAGGGTTATAAACACAGCTATCGCTCTGACTTGTACACTTAGCGTTTCAAAGAGACACCTACAAATATAATTAGATTTGCAAGACAGGTGATGTCATAACTGGCTCCTAAGTATTATGTCACAGGCTGCTCTGTAAAAGAGTCCCACGGGCTACCACAGTCCCTACACACAGGACAGCCCTGCTCCCCACGGCAGCTCTGCAGTGGCACTGCTAGCATGTGTGGCACCTCCCGGAAACCAAGGCAGGGGCCGCCACCAAGCCACAGTGAGCAGAGAGGCCACAGAATCTTGGCAGAGTCCCAAATGACTCCATTGGAGAAGGAAGCGGAAACACAGCAAGGGCCAGGGTGGCTGGTCTCAGAAATTCAGGGTCAGTGTAAATCCTGAAGAAGACACAAGTGAACTAAACCCAGAGCCACATACAGATGACCACGGCCACACAGTGCTGTGTCCAGAGAGGCAAAGTTGCTCTAACGTTGGAAGAGTGGTCAATGCTTTTAAGCCCCTTTCCTGGAAAAGATGGAGTAACAATATTCACCTTGTGAAGAAAAATCATTGCATCGATGTGAGCGTATTTTCAAGATGGAACACCTGAAGAGAAAATATACATCACTCCAGTCAGAAAATCTACAAAAAAGACTGACAGCAGGCCATGCAGTTGTGAAATATCGCAAGCCCTGCTGTGCTGGAAATAGAAAGGTTTCCAGCCAGTGTTTCATGCAGCACTGTGTTAGAGGGCCTGGCAGCAGAGAATGCAAGGAAACGGGTGTGGGGGAGCACACCTGTAATCCCAGCACTCAAGAGGCTGAGGCAGGAGGATTGCCACAAGTTTGAGGCCAGCCTTGGCTGCATAGTGAGTTCAAGGCCAACCTGAAACATACAGAGACTCTGTCTCAAAAAACAAAACAAAAAAAAACCCTTAAGATATAAACACACTGTTATAAGATTATGAAACGATTAAAACTGTTATCACTGAAGGGCAATATGACTACGCATGTAAATTTCCCAAAAATCTCCATCAATGAACTATTGATAAAGTAAGAGAATGTGAAAACAAGGGCTGAAGAAAGTCGGGAAGGGGGAGATTGAGTAAAGGACTCGAATAGGAACTTGAATCAGAGGAAACGCATGCACCTAATAAACATGTGAAAAGATACTCAGCAGAATACTGACCAAAACCTGAGCAAGATTCCAATCCACGCCACTGTATTTTTTAAAAATGCAAAAATCTGATAATACCCAGAACTGGAGAGGATGTGGACCCACAGACTCTGTCCTGTACCTCTGAGGAGGGGAGACAAGGAGGTACACAGGTACAGCCACTGGGGGACCCAACGGTCATTGTCTCCCCAGATGTAAAACAGGCTTCTCTCGAAACAAACTTCCTCACGTGCCACCCGCTCTGGCTCCGTCTATAACCACCTTGTTAGCAGCTTTGCTAACCCGGAGGCAGCGGGTGGACACGGGGCCTGCGTCGCTTTGATTTTCTTTTTCTTCCTCATTTCCCATAGATCAGGGCAGCGGCTTCACCTGTCCTTGGCATGAGGTCAAGATGTCACCGGTGGGAAAGTTGTGAACCCCTCTTCCCTCTAAGAACCTTGAAAACCAGATGCGTAGGACGGGTCTTTCCAGTGTCTGCCACTGACCACAGTGCCTGCAGATGGCCCCATTGACAACGCCATATCAGTGCGCCCTCCTTCCCCTTGTACACTAACAGCTGGGATTAATGAGTTAATGCCCCACGTGGCCTGACTACTTCAGTAAACTGGCTATCAAGAGGCCTTAGAATGCAGGGGACAAAGAACAGGCCCCTGACCAAATGGCAGAGGCCTTGGAGGAAGTGAAATGCAGAGGAAGCAGCCTGCATTCCAGACCCAAGGCCGCCCTGCAATCGGGGCGTTTCTCATTATTCTGTCACATTCGTGCTTCACAGCGTGTGAAAAGTCCACAGCCTCAGTCATCTACGGGGCCACCTTCATGGAACCCGTCTCCAGCCACAGGAAACTCTTCCTTTTCTTCTTTCTGACAAACACACATTTGGCTGTTCCCCAGGACTCGCTGCCTACTGTTTGTCTGTTCAATCTTCCTTGCCCAAGACAAGGAGAGCGAGAGACAGCTGGGCACAAGAGAAGGGGGCCAGGGGTTTAGCTCAGCAGCGTAAGCGCTGCCTGGTAAGTGCAAAGGGAGTTTGATCCTCAGTACAAAAAAAAAAGGAGAAGAACAAAAACAAAATAACGAGAGGAAAAGGGACAGAGGGACATCTACTATCTAATTCTCCGTGGAGATCACAGTAGACCCAGATACTATGGGATTTCCTACACATCCAGGGAAGAATCCACTCAGAATTTGATTTTAACAGTGAGAAAGAGAACAGTAAAGGACACCCTAGCAAAGTTAGCAATGATAAATTTGCTACAAAAGGACCCACTTAAAATTTGTCCCAGCAAGGCAGAGAAATGTTTGCCTGGTTGGGACTGCATTCCTCAGAGTGGGAGGATGATTGCCCTGTTTAGAGAAAAATCATTTGCATTTCTGGTAAAAGGCACCAGCATAGGGGACCGAGGTGAGGGGTATAAGCAAGTGCTCAGGAATGCCATTAGCATCACACAGTCACAGGTGTGTACTTAGCATTTGGAGAATTCCTTTCAAAGTACTTCCTGAGCCGAGCAGAGCTCC
Organism: Dolichotis patagonum; assembly: GCA_004027295.1. Classification (NCBI taxonomy): domain Eukaryota; kingdom Metazoa; phylum Chordata; class Mammalia; order Rodentia; family Caviidae; genus Dolichotis; species Dolichotis patagonum. Next base: position 9,526 of record PVJX010016135.1, read on the forward strand.
CCGGGCGGGCGTTGTGAGGCATTCAAAGATTGCTCTGTCAACTCCAGGGCAGGAAGTTTATCGGGTGCCTTCCGTGCCTGGGATTCCTCGAGGCCCCCAGGCGCTCTCTGGCTCCTCTGTCATTATTAAGTTGATTAATTACTAACACATTATCATCCCCTGACATCGTAAGCATCCATGCACATCACACTTTAAGGAAACATACACACAGCCACGATAAATGTCACTTGCTTGGGGACAGAGGGGCAGGAGAGCCATCTTCCAAAAGACATGCAGGATACAGTTCCCAACCTAGATAAGTGAGACGGCATCTGCCCTTCAACCCTGCAGAGATAGAGAGGTTTTGTTCCGGGGAGGAAGCCGCCCCATGCCGAACACTCACCTGAACAAGCCCATAAAGCCGGGCACATGCTCATTAGCGTCTTAACCACCACCATGGCAGGAAGGACTCGGGCAGGAGGGTAAAGGAGTCCAACACTGCAGGGCACCGAGCACATTCTCCTCACAGCTGGTCTCACCCACAGAACCCGGGACTAACTCTCCCTCCCCCGGGGGCACCGGCAACGTTTGCCCGGAATCAGCCTAGCTATGAATTGCCATGTTTCACCCTCATTCCGTCTTCATGTTTATGTGTTCCGTCAGATCGGAGTCACTTCTCTGCATGTTCTCCTTCTTTCAAGGTGATTTTGTGCAATCTGGATTCGATCATTTATCCACCTGCAGCCCCACAATTCGTCATATGTGGGGGAATATCTTACACTGCTACAGCGTGGTGTCCCCTAGCTCTTTATGACATTTCTAGTTGTAGTCCAGGGTAACTTAGGGATTTATTTTCCGAACATTTTTTAAAGGAATCCCCCCCTGATGTGGAATCATCCTCCTGAAAGTGACGGTCACCACCACGTCACGTTGGCTTCCTGGCGTGTGACTGCATTTACCTGGCATCCCTGTGAGCAGAGACATGTCGCAGGATGGACTCTGGAGCCCACACTCAGAGCTCTCTGTCTGTACTCTTCAGCTGTGCTGAGCACGTGGGGTCCCAGCCCCAGCTCAGCTGCCCCAGGGACTCCCTGCTCCCTCACTTCTGCCACAGTGGGGATCAAATCTGGATTTCAGCTCATCTCACCTTTTCTCCTCCAGCCACCCTCTTACCTAGAGCTCATGGGAAGATCTAAAAGAATAAACCCACAATGTGGCCTGTGACAAATGGCTGTGGAAACTGGACCCCAGAATGCAGGCCCTGCCAAGATCAGGACTGATGTGACAATCGCTTCCCAGCCTTGACCCCCCCACACATCCTCACACGCACAGGTAGAGGCATCTAATAGCACCCTGCGTCCTCTTGCCCCAGGCCTTCGCCCTCAGGAATCCTTGATTTACAACATCAATTCTGTCAGATTCTCCTCAGCCGTCCTGTCCTGAGCATAAGTTAAAAGCCAGTGTTGTACAGATAATGTAAACTCCATCGGGCCCACCCATCCTTCCTAATCCCGATTCCCTGTCTTTACAACCTGCTCTGGCCAGAAAGCTTCCAGATCCCCTTTTCTAAACAAAAGCATTCCTACTTCGAGATAAGGGTGAGGTAGAAACCAGGCTGACAGCGCACCTAGATTCCTGCTGAAACAAAGACAAAGCCGGAGAGAATGAATTCCAATAATCTCTAACACTTAAGGTTGATTTCTAATAAAATTAACCCAGTTCTCCCAAAGATCCCCCTTTAGGTACCCAACAGTAATAAACACAGCACAGTATAAATGCACTCAAGATATAAAACAAGAAACTCAGTGAGACCAAAAACAAACCCTTTAAGAGAGATTTTTCCCCACGCAAATAAGCAAAGGAATAAGTCCCTTTCAGTTCCACTGGTGAAATCACGTTTATAACATAAGAACGGAAAAGGCCTCAAAATCACTGACATGTTCAAAAACAGGATGGAACAGAATTGGGTAGAGAAAACTCTGAGGAGGAAGGCGTGGCCCCACTTGGTGTAAACAGCTTAGTGAGAATTTTCTCTCCCTCTAAATGTAGTCTCCTAACCTTGCACTGGTTACTTCTCAGCCCAAGCGAGCGCACTGAACTTCCACTGGCGAGGTCTGAAGAACCATAAGGAAACCAAGCTATGCAGAGACGGGATCCACGTCAGCGCCAGCATCGCGTGCCAAAGGAGCACTGTGGCCCCAGGCTCGGCGATCATTCAAAGAGGCGTGTATTTGCTGCTTTAAGTCTGCTGGAACTTGCCCCTAAACATCTCACGTCTCCTATTAGAAGCAGTGCGCTATCCAGCCTGGACAGGCTTCTAACTAAATCAGTTTTATTCGCCTTGAGCTGATTGACAGGACGATATGTCTTCCTGTCCTGGGGGCTGATGTGCATCAAGCATTTGCACTACAGGTGCCAGGATTTGGGGTGCAAGGACTGTTTTGCACGTGAGCCCTTAAAATAACCTACAGTGTTCACGAAGGCGTTAGGCATCACTCACCTGTCTCGCTGTGGGAGACCTGTGAGCGGCTCCCCACAAACGCAGAACAGTTGCTTCAGCGCTGGTTAAACCGGGTCCGGTCTCTGTGCACCAACAGGTCCAGAGCTGGCGATGCCATTTCCTGCTCCCTTCAGCTGGCTGCGAGCAATGCGGTGACCGCTTGTGTTCCGCTTAGAGTTAACAAGTGGCTTTAAAAATCGAGTGGGTCTCTATTCAGGTCCTCGACCCTGCAGACTATCTTAACTACAGCTCCTCAGTGTGACAGGCAGCTTCTCCCAAGGTTTGCTCATGTGTTTTTGTTTCTAATCAATTTGAACATTTTACTGGGGTACACATCCACAGTGCATCCTAATCACCTTCATCTTGAGGAACTGGCACAAACTCAGGTCTTCCCAAGCATCTTCACCCCCCCACTCCCTCCCTCCCCAGGACCCTCCTCCCGGCAGAATCTGCCTCCTGCTTCCTGCCGTCTCTCTTCCAGTTTGCTCTAAGTCCTGTGTATGTGGGGCTTCGCACATTACAGAAACCATGAGCTATTCAACTTCCGGTGCCTGACGGACTTCACTCAGCATCACGGCGATGCTTTTCTGTCCTCCACCCGCCCCATCCGAGGTGGGATCTGAGAACAGGGAAGATGTGTTTGGCAAAGAGATTCCAGGCCGAGCCTCAGACACAACCGGAGATCTCCCTGTGGAATGTAATGCAATGTCAAACTCGCACTGCAAATACTTTTATTTGGGGTCCATCTTTTCAGACAGTGAGGGAAATACAAATGCAAAACATGGACATGTCTCAGGACAAACCCATTGATAAACACTGAGATTCTTTACATGCCTCTGTCCTGCAGCAGCTAGAGATCAAAGCAAAGCGCTCGCCGCACTAAAGAACCTGGAGGGAGAGAAAGGCTCGGCTGTTGAGACAAGTCCAGGTGAGGCCTCTCCAGCGTTCCAGGTTTCCGCAGGCCACGCACTGATAAACCTGATCTTGTCTCGAAACAAGATCCTAGATTGTTCAAAGGCTCCTCTGTGAATGCCTGGAGAAAGAGAGAACAGAGGACTAATTAGACCTAGGGCTGTCAAGCAGTTTCACTTTTTATTACTTCGAGGTTGGCTGGTCGACGTCATCCGGTAGGAAGACACGTTTCGTTTCAGGGTCAGCATCTTACTTCACCCAATTATAAGCGCTTGGCACCAAGTTCCAGCAGAGATGTGGATGGGAAATGTACCAGGGGACGTCAGGCAGACGGCCTGGGGGCAGACCCATTTGATGGTCTCGAAGGAGACACTGCAGTCACCCGGGACACCCGGGATACCCGGGACTCCAGCCTTGGCTCAGGCACTAAGCTGCCAACACCTAGCCATGCCCCACCTGCATGTCTAACCCGCAGGCACAGTAAGATAGCGAACACCTGCTGTCCTCAGCCCTTAAGTTTGGGGTTAATGTTCATGGCAGCAACAGACTGTTAGTAAAATAGGATGGATGCATGTACTCAAATGCACAGTTCTTTTTTTTTTTTTTTTTTTTTTTTTTGGTACTGGGGATCGAACTCACAACCTTGCGCTTGCCAGGCAGGCACTTAAGCCACTGAGCTAAATCCCCAGTCCCTAATGCACAGTTCTTAAAAGCAACAACAAGCTAAAAAAGTAAATTGCAAAATTTCATGCTATGTACGTAAACTCTTAAATTTGCAAACCCTAATAGTAGATATTATTTATATACTTTATAATTGCATAAATTAACAATAACTGGAAAGGTAGACAATACAGATCGTGATGTAGGTTGTACCTGAGAAGGAAAGGAGAATAGAGATGAGAGATGAGAAATGGGTACAAGGGCTGGGGATGGAGCTCAGCCACACGAGCGCCTGCTGGGAAGCACGAGGTCATGAGTTCAATCCCTGGCTCAAAAAATCCAAAAAACAACAACAAAAATAGACGGGTATAATAGGAATTTCAACTTTATGAGTAATGTTGTATTTCCATTGCATGTTTCTAAAATCTGATGGAGATGAAAGAAGTCCATTCTCAGTGGTGTTTGCCATGCCTTTCTCATATTTTTAAAAATTGTCCTCCTACTCTGTTGAGGCAGAGTGTAAACAGGATTTAGTTAGAAGCCTGTCCAGGCTGGATAGAGCACGGCTTATAATAGGAGATGTGAGATGTTTAGGGGCAAGTTTCAGCAGGCATAAAAGCAGCAAATAAACGCTTATTTGAACTGCTGCCAACCATGGGGAGAAACACAGACGCCCGGCCCACGTTTCTCATTAGACATGTTTAGAGCCTAGCGTTTGCCATGCGGGCAGCTAGCCAGGGCAAGCTGTGTGCAGTTAACTGAGAAATTCATGATTGAAGTGATAAGAAGGAGAAGATAGACTCAGGTCAGTCCAACAAAAAAAAAAACTATTGCAAAATGCAATTTGATATCTCGGGTCCATGGAGAGGGCCGGGATCAATGAATGAAATATGCAAGCAGTGAGAATCGAAAGAGCAGGCACAGGGCCGGGGATTTAGCTCAGTGGCTTAAGCGCCTGCCTGGCCAGCTCGAGGTCATGAGTTCCATCCCCGGTACAAAAAAAAAAAAAAAAAAAAGAAAGAGCAGGCACGATGCATCCGCTTAGCAGACCCTCAGGCCTCGCCCAGAGTGACCGGGATCTCTGTGGAAGGCGCGGGAGAGGGGTTTGGGACGGTTGTCCATCCACACACCTCTTGGGAAGACGTTCTCCTATGAGAAGTCTGTGGTGATAGCAAGGTTTCCTTTGCTCTGCCTCTATGCCTTTTCTAAGTTCTTATTTTGAGGCTCAGTTGCAGACAAATGGAGCATTGTCATGGTCCCTTTCTGGTGTAACTTTCTCTCTGAACTTGCTTATCGATTAATTTAATCACCGTTTTTCCTATGCATTTTCTCCCCAGAGGCAGCTCCATACATTTTTTTTTTTTTTTGCATGAATCCTTAGGTGTCAATGGCAGAACCGACCACGTGGTCATGTGAGTGGCAGTGAGTGACGTATCTTATTCTGTTTTATAATTAAGCAGCATGGTTTCAAGACACATCCATGTGGGCCAGGGATATGGCTCAGCGGCACGGCACCTGCCTGGCAAGGGCAAGGTCCTGAGTTCAATTTCTGGTACCAACAACGACAACAAAAAAATCCATGTATCTCTGCATCTGAATAGTACATTGCGTCTAATTCCAACGTGACAGTCTTAGAGTGATTCCTCGTACATTTGCCTACCCACTTTCTCAGGGGTAGACACCAGATTTGTTTTAAACTCCGGTCCAACACAGAAACACCCTTGCGTGTGTGGCAGGATTTTGCAGGAGTATATCCTCAGGAGCAGGAATTCTGGGTCACAGAATATGCGTTCCTGTAATTTACCTAAATGAGTTCAGATTGTACTTTCAAGCCAGCAATCCCACCATCAGTGCTGGGGTTCCTACAAACTCGTGGCCAGCAGCACACGACACGCACAGAGATGGGCCATCTCTGGCCCATGAGCCAAACCCTGCCCACAACATGTCGTTGTAAATAAAGTTTTATTAGCACTCAGGCACACTCATCTGTGCACATATTGTCCATCAACACCTCAATGACACAACAGCAAATGCAGTCAGAGACGGAGCCTGTGTGCCTCAGGAAGGCTGCAGCTTTGCTAACTGGTCCTTTACGAAAAGGTGCGCTGAGCTCCCGACCGCATTCAGCTACCTGCTGTCTAATGGGTCGTGCGGTGGGATCTAACTGCTACTTCAGTCTGGGTTTCTCTGAAAAGTGGTGGTTTGAGCCTCCTCTCACTGGCTTCCTTGTCTAGTGGTTCCTTTTCCACGAAGCACCATCCGTATCTCAAGGTTCTTTCTCTCACATCAGTTCCAGGGTATACGAGGCTTTTATCATAACCCAGAGGGAATAACTAGAGCTTTCCGCGCCACACAGGTGAATCCTGGGAGTAAACTGAAGCTGGCTTTTCGTTTCGTAGGACCTTAGGGAAGGTCACCTGACGAAGGAGTGTCGGGTGGGACGCCATCCCTTTTCCCCTGAGCCATGGTCCAGGGCTTCTCTCTTACCTCTGCCTTTGAACTTTCGCTTTGGGCTGCATTTCCAAACTGCAAATTCCTGTACTTTGACTCTTTGCAAAGCTCTACCTGGAGGTGGCGACGTCTCCCGCAACCCCCAGCCCACACTTTCTCAGCAGAGTCCTACTCGCTCTGCAAAGGAGTGTCCACGGAAGAAGAGTCCATGAGTGTTGCAGGCAGCTGAGTTAGTCAGAAATATTATAGGCAATGAGATAGGGCTAGGTCCTCAATGGAATCAGTGCAGACACCTGGTAACTGCGGGGGAGACAGGCACCTCCGGCTGTGGGCCAGGCCTCAAGACAAAGAATCAAACAAATGCATCCACATCCTAAGGACTGATATTCTAATTAGTTCCCTCTCACCCTGGAGCCACTATCCCATCCCCCTAGGGGAAAGGTCACAGCTCCAAGAATGCCCGCTTGCTATCTGACTTGATTTCCCATTTGTCCCTAATGTAATCAATTTTACCTGAACTATTGATCTTATTGGCTAACTATAGTTCTGTCCCCTTATGCCCATCTGCTTTGTGAGCTCCCAGTCCCGGCCCCCCCTTGAACCCATGGTTTTACTCTATAAAAGTCCCTGGAAAAGACAGAGTCCTGGGCAACCCGCTCGGGACCCCTTTTGTCTCTCCAGACAGAAGCTTTCTTTCTCTCAAAAAATATATTCTGCTCTTAACCTCCATTGTTCCTAAAATTCATTCTTTGATTTTAGAGAACACAAACTCATAACAGACCGGAGTTGCATTCCCCTGTACCATGAGGATGGACTCTCAATTACTGTGACCTGCGTCAACCTTTCCACAGGACACGCTTCAACTTGAATGCTAACGGTCAATGTGTTTTTTTAAATTTTTACTGTTTTGCCACTTTCTAACTACTGACGAAGGAGATTCGGATGAGCCGCCTATCTTATGTAAATGACCAATAAATTATTTTCATCAGACCTATAACATTTTATCAAATAAGGCTCATTTTATGTTTTGCCACAAAACAGAAGTGCTGGTGTATGCACGGACCACTCCAGGCGGTTACACTGCTTGGATAATTATCCCTTCATCCTGTTTGGGCAGCCTGATAAACAGACCACCAGGAGAACCGAAGCTCAGAGCTGAGAATGGAGACTTGATCACTAACACAATTTAGATTCCAAAACTACTGTCCACCCAAAGTGAGCGGACTTTAGACAAGAGCTCTGAGGTGATCCTGTGTGAAACGGTCGTCTTTTCTTCAGATGGTGCTGGAATCACTGGACAACCACACTGGCCAGGGAACCCCTGGGCTCCCCTGTCCCAGCCCCAGATCAGGGCCTTTGCTGTGGCTTCAGACCTAGACCATCTCACACACCCAGAGGTCCTTAACTAACAAAAAGGACAGGGACGTTTACAGCTAAGATTTCCCCAGAAGCAAGTCAAGGCACCCATTTTCAAAAGCGTTCGGGTTCAATAACTGAGCACCAGGAATCCAAAAGAGCGTCAGGAGCTGCTTTGAGCTGATCGTTTTAAAACCCATCTCTTTCGATATCAAAACGCAGCGAACTACGGAAAGACTCCAAAGTGCTTCCAGTTTTATTTAAATAGGCCATTTGGTAAATTTATCATTAAAATGTAGAGTGAATTCACCTTAAACTGTTCTCCATGGCCAATATACTCCATGCTTATTTTTTTCTATGTTTGAAAGAAATTTTTTTAACATTAGTAATTCATCACCTCTGGGAAAAAAGGCCATCAAACACTTAAGAAAGAAATTAAACTAAACTAAACTAAAAAAAAAAAGAAATTAAACTGCTAAAAGGTCTTATTTCATCAGCAAAAGATAATCTCTTTAAGAAACTAAGAAAAAAAAAAAAAAAACCAGGCATGGTGACGTCTGCCTGTGACCCTAACACTTGGAAAGGCTGAGGCAGGAGGACACCAGTTCAAGCCCAGGCTGGGCAACTCCGGGTTAAAAATTATAAAAGTCTTAGGGAGTTAGCTCATCACAGACTTGGTTTCAGGCCCCAGCATTCCCCAGAGAGAGAGAGAGAGAGAGAGAATGAGAAGTAACCTGTATTTTCCACAAGACATATTTCATGCAAGTACATATGTAAACCAAGTGATTTTTACACAGATGTGCTCACTTCCTAGACTTCACATGACCTGTATTGAGTTACGCTTTTAACCAAGTATAGTTTTTATCACTGTTGTTACAAATTATATTTACTGTACTGCATGAATCTTGTATCCACATCTATTGCTAGACGTGGACATTACCTCTAGTTTTTGTTCTATAGTGAGCGGCGCTGTCCATTTTCGGGGTCCAGTTTGAAAAAATTCGTTTCTTCCTCTTTTCACTTTTATTCCTCCACGTTTGCCATGCACAGTGATTCCGTCCACTGCCGGGAGTTGGGGCGCACAGAACACATCCCAGTGCTTACCCTTCCCCTCTCTGCACCCCGCCCTGTTTATTCTTCCTGCCCCAGATTCACTTATTTAGCTCATGAGCTCCTGCACAGTTAATTGCACAAACTGAAGGACGGACTTGTAGACCACAGAACATGCAAAGCATGTAAGATGACCATACTAGCTCAGGGCACACTTGGATACCTGCCCGTGCTGAATTCCAATACTCCTTTCTCTCGCTCCCTTTTCCTACCACCTTTTATCATTTTATGTAAGAGCAGCCATGTGCTCTGAAGCGTGAATATCTGAGTTACTGCACTCAACACAGTGGTGTCAGGTGCATCCATTTTCCACAAATGACTCAACTTTATCCTTCTTCGTGGCAGAGTAGTATTCCATTGCATATAAATACCTCACTTCCTGTATCCCATCTATCTGCTGACAGATGTGTGAACTGTTTCCAGGACTTGGCCACTATGAATTGGGCTGCTATAATCACGGACACACGTACATCCCCGTAGTATGATGCTTTTATTTTGATCTCTGGCTTCCCTGAACCATTTCTGTCTTTGGCTTCCTACGTAGGTTCACTGTGGGGAAACGGAAAGCCACTCAGCCCAAAAGAGCTCCGGGACGCCGCTCACCCTCCCCCGCTCCAGCCTGAGCTTCGGTGTGCCGGAGACGATGTGAGCCGAGAGTATCGGGAAGCGCAGGAGGGAGGCCAGGCTGCGGGGGCTCCGTCTCCCTTGGTTATGAGCCAGCTCGTCCTGGCCCACGGGTCCTCTTGTCAGCACACGGAGAGAGTGGGGACTGGATCCTAACAAACAGCATCAGGGCGCGGGCAACATCGCAGCCCTGGGGGGGGGGCAGGCGCCACAGGGTGACCAGCGCCCCCTCCTTCGGGGGAGGACCAGGGCGCTCACCGGCAGAGCTCCGGCTGGCGGCAGCTGGGCGCACAGGGTGCCGGGCGGGGAGCCAGCACACAAGGGCTTGCTGGGCAGAGACTCGGGGAGGCCAGTCAGAGGCACCTGGACACTCTGCCTGAGCCTGTCACACAGCAAGCAGGCTTCCAAGACGGGGATTGGCAGCCACGACTGTTAGAAATGGGTCCACCCCAGGTTGGTCGGCCCAAGGGCACAGGGCCACAGGAAACCGGCTCACAAGGGCTGTTTTCAGAACAGGGAGACTGGCAGGTGGCTGCTGGCCGGCAGATGAAGGACACAGGAGAAGCTGGCTGGCAATGACACACCTGGCAGGGAGTGTGCACCCAGCAAGTCGGACTGCAGGAACAGAACACAAAAGTCCACGGCTGGCAGGAAACGGGAATGCAGGGGACAGGTCGGCCCAGCTCAAAGACGTAGCAGAGGAGCGGGTGACATGTGGCACCACAGCAGGGCTGGTCCTCACCTCCAGTGGGGCACCGTGAGCCTTCTTGGCAGCAGCTGGGTTGGCACTGGCTAGCTGCAGAGAGAACTGGTGGGCAAGATGCGTCTGCACTGGTAGTTACGTCTGGGCAGGACTTAGCTTTGCGGCAGACAGACTGGCCACACGATGCCTGGCCTGGCCCTGGGGGGCACACAGGTTCCTGGCAGGAGCTCTGCGGGCAGAAGCTGTCACTGCAGCGCTTCGACTCACCACCAGCAGAGTCCGAGCAGGACAGTGGAGAGGAGGCACCCGGTCCAGGAGAGTGACCAGCACCTGACAGACGGGGGGCTGCGCTGGAGCCTACGGGCTGGCAAACAAAACCCACGCAGGACATATCAGGGAGGTGGGGAGGTTGGCAGGAGATGGGGTCCCAGCCCCTCGTGACGTGGCTAGATGGCTGGTGGTTCCCTTGGCATGTGACCAGTTGCCATGTCCTACTCTGGCAGGAACTGGGCAGGCAGAACGCATTTCGGATGATGCCACCTCTTGGGCATACGCTGACGGCAGGCACAACCGGTGGGGCCCTGTCATTTCCAGGACAACAGCTGTCTGCCATGGAGCGCGCGCTAAGCTTGCTAAGGATTACAGACTCGGTGTGTCCGGGTTCCAAAGATCGAAAGACTGTCCACGGAGAGGCCTTTATAGTCCCTGGCCGGGGCTGGCGGCCCCCGGGAGCATCTTTCCCTGTTATTGTTTCTGCCCATTTGCATACCAGCCTCTGATTAGGCTCCGCTTAGGAAGATAGCTGGGAAGCTGGAATTTCCCTTTGCCGAATCTGGCCTCGTGGATGCCGCTCTGGGGTGAGCTGTCTCTTTTACAGGTTGTATCCCAGCCCTGCTGAAGCACGCACTACCCCCTCATCAAGAGGCCTCCCCCAAGCTGCCGCACCCCACGCCCTTCCCCGAAATCAGGAAGTGAAGCTCTGAGCCTCCTGGGGGCCAGGGGACCCTTCACAGGGAGCCGGGAAGCAGGCAGCAGAGCCCACGGACACTGCAGCGTCTCCGCCTCTTTCTGGAACTGAAACTATTAATATGACAACCGGTAACAACTGCAGGGACATCGATTCGATGCAGGGTTACTCCCGATACCAACCCTGGAATGGGCATCGCCGTGCTGGAAGTGGCAAAACCAACTCGAGAGAGGTCTTTTCCCAGACTATGCCCGGAATAAAGAGTGCATGAGCCCCGCCTGGCTCCTCCTGAAGGCCCTGACATCAACTGCTCGTTTGACCTCCTGGAACTGAGGAGGAGAGGGAAGGACACCCACGGGGACTGGGGCGGGGTGTGCGCTGCAGCCTACGGCACTGGCTTCCGGGCCGGTTGTCCAGGCCCTGGGCTGGGGAGCGTCCGCCCAGCGCTGGACTGTAATTATCAGCGATGGCAAAGTCACTGACTTGTTGCCTCTACTTAGCAACGCACCTGAGGATGACCTTTAATCGGGGAAGTTTTAAAACTGACATATTGAATGGAGAAGATTTAGAAGTCAGGCATGCCCCCCCCACGTCTGTGTTTCCAGCACTCTGGGGAGCTGAGGCCGGAAGGTCACGAGTTGGAGCCCAACCTGGGCAATTTGGTAACTTTTGAGACCTTACTTCGAAATAAAATGTTTTAAACAGGCTGAGAATGTAGCTCAGTGCAAAGGCCCTGGATTCATTCCCCAACTCCCAGAATCAGAGCAAAGAGGAGGATGAGAAGAGGAGAAGGAGGAGGAGGAAGGGAGGGGGGAGGAGAAAGAGGAGGGGAGGAAGAGGAGGTTCATAATGTGGGGCCAGCAGCATGCAACTTCTAAAACTATAAAACTAGAGCCACCAGAAGTACTATTAGGACATCACCACAGGTATAGAGTAAATCAGTTCCTTCCAAGAGGAACGTGTGAGGGGCTCCCCTGACCCCTCTCCTTCTCTGCCGAGTGTCCAGGCTCTGCATGGCCAACCAAGGCCTTTCCATCCACCTACCTGTAGTCATCCACCCACACTGGTCCTCGTCCTGGCCTGGCTCCTGCTGGAATTGTGTGCCGGCGTGGGAAGGTCACACCATGCCCAGCAGGGCTGGCCCTGATTTCTGGCTCTGCCCCTAACTCACACTGTCAGACAGGTTAGATGACTGCCCAGTGCTCAAGCGCCGAGCTTTCCCCCGTCTGCGTTGCTGTTTCTCTTGGGTTGTTTTCATTCTTCTCTGGCTCGATGACAAATTACTGAAAATCCCTGAAATTCTGGAGGACACATTGCAAAGTGCCAGCTACAAAACGCCTTCTCTTTGAACCTCCGCCACCTTCTTTTTAAAAGGATGAGGAGCTTTTCTGATCAGAACAGTGACTGGAAAACCTCCACCCTGCCGTTAAAATGCTTAGTCCGGACCATCACTTTTGGTCACACCACACACATGTCTTGGGATCATCTTCTCATTTGCGCTCATTTTGGCATCTTTCAAACTGTAGGGACCCCTGCATATGTGTTATGCCTGAATCCTTGCACCCCAAAGCTATTTATCTCCCAAGAGGAAATGCTTTGCTTTTACCAAATAGGTCAATCAAACACGGTCACAAATGTATTTGAGAAACCACATCAACTTCAACCTGAAAAAAGTCTATTCCCAGTAAGATAGTTTTTAACTGATTCATCTTTCACCCATTTTTTCTAAGTGCTTTTGCTCTCATTTTCTGTCTTCTTGAAGAAACTTCCGGCAGAGAGAAGAATCTTTATTTTGTGTGGCTTGAGGTTGCTAGACATGTATGTCACCAAAGACACTTGGTAACCACATTGAGAAATACAGTGAGCCATAAAAAATACAAGCTAGGGCCAGGGATTTAGCTCAGCAGCACAAGCGTCTACCTGGCAAGCGCAAGGTCATGAGTTTGATCCCTGAACACAAGCTTGGGACCTAATTGGACTTTAATCATGTGTATGTTACCTACTTGCAATTATCTCAGTTTTGTGCCTCTGTTACTCTCTCTCTCTGTGTGTGTGTGTGTATGCATACCCGGTTTTCTAGGGCTTATTTTTATGAGCCAGCATTAGGTTAGTAAGGCAGTGCTGAAGCACGCAGTCCCGGTCCAGTCACTTTAGCTGGGTATAATACACCCCCCCGTGTGATATACCACAGTCACTTGTGTGCTGAGGGGAGCCTTGTGTGTCCTTCAGCTGTCACATGTCATAGCTGGGAAGAAAACAAGGGAAAAGAACTCCCACTTCCCAGAATTGCTGTGACATACGAACAGCAAGTCAGCATTTTGTATAGAGATTTAATGTCCTCGCTAACTACTCTTTTGGCCCCGGAAGGAACAAGAGATAAATCCCAGCAGCCTAATGACATAGTAACTCCAACCCCAATGAACAGAGTGAGTTTTTTGGCTTCTTCCTCTGCCATTGTCGAAACCAATGATTATCAAAGGAGCAGATAAGCAGCCCCAGGGGACACTGGGCAATGTTTAGCTGGTGGACACCAGGAATGACCCGCAGTAAAGAATTAGCTGGCCCCAAACGTCAGCAGTTTCAAAGTGGAGATGCTCCTGCCTATCTCTGCCTGTGCTCGTGGGGGCCCAACCTGTGTCCTGGGGACAAGAAACCCTTCCCTGGAGATGGTAAGAGGACACCTATGGACTCTACAAGTGCCTGCAGGGACCAGGAGAAGATAAGAAAAAGTGTCCCTCAGGAAATTCCAGTTTTCGGAGATATGACCTCCATTTCCTGTTTATTCCCAACTCAGACCCCAAAGCCAGGACCGTTTCCTTCCCATGAGGTCCCCCACCAAGGCCAGGGGCTTCCCCAAACCCAGTACCCTTCATGTCTGCGCTGCACTCAACCCCTCTATGCCTTCCTGTCAGCCCTGCTCCAAGCCCCAGCACCTCCGTCTAGCACCCAAGGCCCAGCCCATGTAGAGCATCACCTACCCACCTTACCTCTAAGGTCGCCTCTGCCCAAGCCTCGCTTGCCGAGCGTTTTGCTCCTAAGCCCCACTCACTGGCTCGGTCAGTGCCAGCGGTCAGGCCCGGGGAGCTCTCCCTTCCCGGCCCATTACTGAGCAATTCCCACTCACGCTGAAAGGTTCAGCGCCAGCCTCGGGTTCCCTCAGAATTGCTACCCGGTTCCCCCACACCTTGCTGCATTCACAGACACTGAGCTTACACAAAGACATGTAAATGCCTTATGGTCTGCACGTCACCCTGCTAGTGGGCTCCCCAGACTGAGGACTGAGACTTTCATCCAACCAAGTCCCTGGGTATTATCGACCCTTCCCATGGCGCCAGTTATTGGAAACCCCTGCAGTGGGTTCCAGTGTCCTGTCCGGGTTACAGCACGTGGCAGAAAAGGAAAAAAGAGCAAGAGACAGAGTGGAGGGGTGCATAGCAGGGATGGGGGACCCTTAGCTGCTCTCTAGGAACAGAAGGTCCCGAGTCTCCAGTTAGCCCTATTTTATTAACCAGTGTAGGCGGGGGGCGGGGGGAGCATATCTTCCTGGAACAGCAGAGAGGCAGTGGTAGAGTGGACAAGTTTAACATCATAGAATAAGCCAAGATCCACCCCCACACCTGGGTGCTAATCTTACTGACCCAGAGAAAGGTGATTTCCACATTTCAAAAACCAGCCCACAACGCAGGCAGAATTAGGAGAGCCTAGGGTAGATACGATATCAATTTATAATTCATGGTCCCCAATGCCTGGCACCTATTTAACAACTATGTGATAATATTAGATGAGTGGACTATGGATGGACAGGGACAGATGGGTGGGTAGGTGTGTGAGTGGATGGATGGATGCATGTGGACAGTGAATGGATAGATGTGATGATAGTTGAATGGAAAGAAGTGTAGAAGTGGAGATGGAAGGATGGATGGATGGATATGACTGGATGGGTGAGTGGATGAGAGTGTATGGATCATGGATGCATGGATGGATGGGTGAGTATTGATGGCTAGGTGGGTATGGATGGATATAGACAGACATATGAAGGGATGGATGAGTGGATGGATGGGCAGATGGATATGGATAAATAGTGGGTAGATGAGTGGATGGATATGGTTGGAAATGAATAGAAGAATTGATGTATGGATAGATATGAATAAATGGATATGGGTGGATGGATATGGGCAGATATATGGATGGATGGATGGATAATGGATGGATGGATGGATAAGAATGGGTTGATATGGTAGATATATAAATGAATAGATGAGTGGATAGTTGGAGATGAATAGATGGATATGAATAAATGGATAGGTATGGATTATAGATGAGTGGATAGGGATGATGGATGGATAGATATAGATATGGATCTAGATAGATGGCTGAGTGGGTATGTGGGTGGTTGGATGAATGAAAGTGGATGAATGGATGGATATGGATGGATTACTAGAGAGAAGGCAAGTGGCTGGTAGGCAAAAGGTGAATGGAGCACAGGGAAAGGACAGTCAGCCCAGCCAGATACAGGTAAGACAAACTTCCAGAGGAACCCTAACTACCCTGACCCTGCAGGTGAGGAGATGCTAAGTCAACTAAGGATATGGGTGGATGGAGATGAGTAGATATAGATGAATGGATCAGTGGGTGGATGAATGGATAGATATGGGTGATAGATGCATGGATGGATGAGTGATGGATATGGATAGATAAATATGGATGGATGGGGAGATTGATATGGATGGATATATGGATTAATACGGATGGATGGATGCATTCATGCACGCATAGATGGGTGGATGCATGGATGGATGATAAGGATGGATGATATGGATGGGTGGATATATGGATTAATATAGATGGATGGATGGGTGGACAGATGGATGGATGGATAGATGAATGGATGGATGCACAGATGGATGCATGGATGGATGGAGAGATTGATAAGGATGGATGATATGGATGGCTGGATATATGGATTAATATAGATGGATGGATGGATGGATGGATAGATTCATGGATGGGTGCTTGGATGGATGGATGCTTGGATGGATGGATGGATGCTTGCATGGATGGATCATGGATGGATGCAACTGCTCTCCACAATGAAGCAATGAGATTCTGACGAGATTGTGGCATTAACGAGCATTAAGAGCATGTCACTTAACTTAGCCATTTTATTGGACTGTGAAGTGCACCTCACTGGGGAAATGCCGGAGGGACATGGACCCATACTGCAAGTGAGCCCACACAGGAAAAGAGAAAACACTTTGTGCCAGGAAAGACACCAATGTTATGGCAAAGCAGCTCTTCTCAGCTTAGTGTCGGAACTCAGAATGGCCATGGATGCGGACATTCCTGATGAGTTCTTTGAAGCAGAAGCAGGCAGTGAAATGCACAGCAGGAAGGGCAGAGTCTAGCTAAGTCCCAGTGAGCTTCGCAAAGGACAGCCCCATGTTCCTTTCAGCTTGCGGCTGGTTCTGCAGGGGCTGGTGGGCTCGGGCCTGGTCAGCGATCAGCAAGCTTGCTGGCAGTGGGCTGGGCTGCCGCTGTCTCACGGGGCAGTGGGCTGGCTGGCTTGGCCTCGGAGGGCTGGCCTGGAGTCACCTCAGAGACATCAGGCTTGCTGGGGGAGGCGTCAGGGCAATCAGGCTGGCTGGAGGTGGACTTCTTGCCGTCACGTTTGTCAGAGTCGGACTCAGCACATGGCTGGCGGGGGTAGACGGGGCGGTAAGAGTAGGAGGTGAAGCAGGCCGGGCGGCGCAGGATGGAGTAGCAGGGTCGGTAGCAGGCTGGCCGGTAGCAGGGTGGCCGGTAGGAGATGGAGGTCAAGTACGGAGGCCTGTAGGTGATGGGCGCCGGGCAGAGGGGGCGGTAGACAGGGCGGTAGACAGAGGTGCTGCACGGGGGGCTGCAGGAACTGGGTATGTAGAAAGTCCTGGGACGGCAGGTTGGCTGGCAGACGGCGGATGCCGATGAGCCCCGACGGTGGCGCAGGGGCTGGCTGGAGGCGGACTGGCCAGAAACAGGCTCACAGCAGACAGAATGACAGCGCCTGAGCGCATAGGAGGGCTGGCACGGACCGGGCACGCAGACACAGGGCAGGCAGGAGCTAGGCTCCGAGCAGACGGGCTGGCAGGTGCCGGGGAGCCCACATGAGGACTCCTCACCATCGGAGGCACATGGGGCCTCACAAGAACTTGAGACACAGCAGACGGGGCGAACGCAGACAGGCTCACAGACCAGGGCCACACAGCCAGCAGGCTGGCAGACACCGGTGCCTGAGCAAGACGGCTCGCAGGGGCTGGAGTCACCGCAGGCAGGCTGGCAGCTGCTGGTCACAGAGCAGACGGAGGGACAGCAGCTGGGCGTGGGGCACACCGGTTGGCAGCAAATGGGCTCACAGACCACGGGTTGGCAGGACGTAGGCACAGTGCAGACTGCTGGGCAGCAGCTGGGCTCGCAGATGACCGGCTGGCAGCAGGCAGGTTTGCAGAGGACCGGCTGGCAGGAAGCGGGCACACAGAGGACTGCTGGCTGGCAGGGGGTGGCGTCACAGCACACAGGTTGGGCGCAGCTGCTCACAGCGCAGGACGGCTCGCAGAGGGTGGCCTCAAGGCACACGGGCCGGGCACAGCTGCCGACGGAGCAGGAGGGCTCGCACACGGCGGCATTGCAGCACACGGGCTGGGCACAGCCGCCCCCCGAACAGGTTGGCTCACAGAGGGTGGCCTCGAAGCACACAGGCTGGGCACAGCTGCTGGCGGAGCAGCTGGGCTGGCAGAGGGTGGCCTCGAGACACACGGGCTGGGCACAGCTGCTGGCAGCGCAGGACGGCTCGCAGATGGTAGCTTCGAAGCACACGGGTTGGCAGCAGCTGCTCACGGAGCAGGATGGCTGGCAGCTCTGGGACCCGCAGCTAGCAGACCCACAGCCATCTTCGCAAGTCACCAGCTGCCACGTCTGGCTCTGACACGAACTGGGCAAGCACACCGGCGCCCCACAGCTGACCTCGGTGGAGCAGAGAGAGACGGCCGGCAGGGAAGGGCATCTCCTAGAGCAGCAGCTGCCAGGCATGGTGGAGAGGCTCTGTGTCCTTGGGAGCGTGGAGAGGTAGCTGCCGGACTGTGCCAGTGCTCTCCGGGGCCCTCGCTTTTATACCCTCTCCCTGGGGCACGCTGCTTGGGGACCCTTGCTTCTTTCCTCATTGCTTGTGTGCCACTTTGCAGAGGAACATCTTATTATGCCCAGGTCTGTTGATCTAGGAGTTGTTTATCTGCTCGTAAAGGAGAACTCTGTTTATTGACCGGCTAAATTTGGAAGCCTCGGAGCCCCAGGTAGTCTTGGGACATGATCATCACCTGCAAGCTGGCCGGGCTGCATTTCCCAGCATCACATCCAAAGAAAGAAGGAAACAACTTATAATTTATCCACACCATGCCCTGGCTGGGCACAGAGGGCGCGCACGGGAATACGGCCTCCGCCATCCTCAGGGACCTCACTCGGGCAGGCACTCAAGAACACAGGCAAAGCCTGCACCCCGGGATTTGATCCACAGAGACACACAGGTTGGCAGAATGAGGTGGTGACAAACTCGTCCAGGAGGGGACATCTCAGGTGGATTTTAAATGACTGTGTCTAATGGTAATAAACATACTTCAAACGTCAGCAGTTCCACCAGACAGAGATCACTGTCCCCCAGTACAGCGGTGAAGTGGGACAGAGGGTCAGGAAGGCTGTCATTGCTGAAGATCATGTACAACTCGCCTTTGTGAATGGTGGTGTCTTTCTCCGCAGTGCCCTGTGTGGTCTGACGTTTCATAAGTGACTTTATCAAAGTCACACATCACGCCTCAACCATGACACTGCCCTCTGTCCTGCTCCCAGGACAGTTGCTCAGCCTGGCCCTGGAAAACCCTCACCTCAGCCTCCCTGCCCCTTCTCCTTCCCTCCCAACTTCAGCAGGTCGCCAGGGTCCTCCTTACCCTTGGAGCTTTGGACAACTCCTAAACGGAAGATGCTTCCAGGATCCAGAGAGAAGAGGAAAGGCAGGAGGTGTGTGAATGTGTGCAATCGTCCACTCCACTACTCCTTATTCATCTGTTCCACTCAGCCAACCCTGGGTCCACACACAGGGCACAGACAGATGAGCTGCGGGTTTGGCCACAGGAAGTAGGAGCATCAGGGGACTCTCACACCTGCGAGCGGTTCTGGTCCCGTCTGCCCAGTGGTGTAACAAGGGGGTGCGATGACGCGTGGGGGCACCAGGAGAAATACGACCATGACTGTGGGGAAGCTGGGAGACCTTCTCAAGCCATATGATGGCCAAGTTCAGTCTTCCGAGGAGCTGGATGACAGTGGTAGAGACAGGAAAAGGACAAGGTGAACATTCAAAATCTTTGAAAATTTACTACAGTGAAAGGTAAATGGCCATGAGTTTCCTTCAGGATGTCCCCCATGACTCCAAGCGCGCTGGTTCCACTGTGCTTGTCACTCTCCGGGGCAGTTCTGGAAGTCCTTTCGTAGGTGTCTTATCTTGCACTATTGTGGCTGCCTCAGCGCCCAGAATTAATTCAAACTTCTGCGTGCCTTTTGTGGACATTTTGACATTGGAAGGAGCCATTTGAACACACTCGGCCCATCGTCCTCGGCAGTATGTTGTCCTACTTACTCCACTGTGTTTTCTTTTTTAACTTAAACATTCGTCACACCTTTTGATCACCGCTTGTATGAAGGAAGCAGGAAATGAATGGTCCGGCACAGTCGCCACAGACAGGAAGAGACCGGGTCAAGACCGAAGGGCCCTGGGCTCCCATCCTCAAAGGCCTCGAGGGCCATGAGTAACAAGCCGGACTTTGTTGTGGCACCTGAGGGAAGTGACTTGATCCGTTTCACCCTTTGCAAAGGACTCTCCCGCCATGGAGCACAGAGGAAGAGGACAAGTCGGAGAGCAGGGAACCTGGAGCAATTACCCAGAAGCCTCTTGGTGATGGCCTGAACTGTGCGGTGCCTGGGGGGCTGGAGCCATAGGGGAGCCGAAGGAGGCCGCATCTACAGGCTCCTGGATGCAAACACAAGCTTGGCAGAGGCGGAGCGTGCTTTGAGAGAGGAAGAGGAGTCTGGAGAGCTCGGGTGGAGATTCCTAGCTCCTCTCCTCCTCAACTCAGTCCATGATGGAATTCGGGGTGGAGATAGCCCTTCCCCAACACACACAATAACCTGCTGTGCTGATTAACTAACAGTCAGTTTAAAACACCCAGCTGAACTGAATCAGCGTGGCTCGCCCACCTGAGGATCACAGCATAAAAAGCAAAACTGGAGGGGAAGATGGTAAGCTGTGGATTCGAGACGCTCATTGCACTGATTCCTGATATGAACTCAGCTGTTCTCATTGTCAGAGGAGCTCAGGTCCTCGCTGCCGCTGAGGGTGGCTGTGTTCGTCTTTGCGGGAGCCCTGGTCCTTTGAGAGTCGCTTCCTGGCTCCAGTGCAGATCCCTCAGCCTGCTGGCCCAGACCCTTCATCCCGCTGGTGCGGACTTTCTAGCTTCCACCACTGACCTTTGGGCCTTCCCAGTGCAGATCCTTCATATAGACTTGCAGGTGACATTGTCGTGGGTTCCAGGCCTCCAGCTGGACTCGTGCAGGACACTGTCGTGGGATCCAGACACTTAGCGGGATTCTCGGGGTCTCTAGTGCGTGGACAGCTCTCCTGCACTCTTTTGCATTTAAGTCTCTGCATGAGGGTTGTAAAATAATCCTGTAAATTCTAGGCCTGATTAAATCTACTCCCTTACAAACCTAGCTACAGCGTCTCTCACAGGCTTGCCCGTGAGAAACCGGCACAGCATCCTCCGTGGAGCTGAGGCACCACCTCCCCGCAGGCTCCTTCCCCGCTACAGGACCCGGCAGCTCTTCTAACATTGGTCCATCCCTGCTACCACTCCAGATGACACAAGGATGACTTCGTCCACTGATGAATCCCCAGAGCCTAGATCAATGCCTGGCACGCAGGAGGCGCACAACGAATGTTTGCTGAATGAACAAATGAGAACCTAAGGAGAGCAACCCTGTGGTGATTCAGAGAACTCACAACCCCTGCCCACGTGTCCGGAGACGTGGCCACACCGCTGGGTGCAGACCCTTTGGCCTCTTGGTGGATTTGCCCTGCGCCACGCTCTTGCTGTCACTGTGGTTTTGTCCTGAAAGCTCCAAACTCAGCTTCTAGGAGACTAATTCCAGCCACAGCAAAAATAACTTAAGCGGCAGAGTCTGAACCTGAACCGGGGTAGTCAAATCTCAGGTTCTCTCCAAAAGGAAGACCACGATAGCTGTACGAGGACCAACAGGTGTTGTCCTAAAACCAAAATACGAAAGCCCAGCGAGCCATGCATAGACATCTAGAATGGCTAAAAGCACAGATGGATAGAATCAAGGGTTAACAAGGACGTGGAACAACTAAAACACTCAGACCTTGCTGGCTGGAGGCAGGCAGCGATGTTAATTATTTTGCAAACGATTTGGTGGTTTCCTACAAAGGTAAACATTCACGAGTCATTTCCCTAGCAATCTAAATCGTAGGTGTTCACCCAAAATGAAAACATACGTTCACACTAAAGCCTGCACATGAATGTTCATACCAGTTTTATTCATAAAAGCCAAAACCTCAGAGCAGCAGGGTGAACGAGTTTTAACGTGGCTTATGCATACATTACATATTCTAATGAGACAGGATGAACACTTTATACCTGCAACCATGTGAATGAGCATCAAAACTGCCACGCAAATGGAAAGAGGAGTTTGCACTATGCAACTTCTTTTATAGGAAAGTCTAGAAAGGACAAAGCGCCTGGTGACATGAAGGGCGGGTGGATCATTGCCAGGGCCTTGGGCTGACTGGAAGAAGGAACAGAGTCTTGGGAGTGAGGGAAGCTTGTATGCGCCGAGCACAGCACCGCACAAAGGCCATGTGGAAGACTGTTAAACCTCACCCAGCTGAACACAAAAAAAAAACCCTATTTTTTAAAATGTAAAAGAAAAATAAATACTTGAACATGAAGTTTATTGGGACCTCATGAGACTAACACAGGCTCCCTTTGGCCTCTGCAGTGACATGGGCTTCCAGACACTTCCGGGCATGGCGAGCTGCTGCTTGGGTCACCTTGGTCACTGAGACTGCTGGCATGCACTTTCAATTTCTTCTCTAAGGGCCTGCAGTGCCGTGGGTTCTCTGTGATTTGTGACATCCTCTCGGGTGCCCCTTACATGAGTAACACTGTTGGGAAAAATACACACAGTTTTTCTTTTCCTGAAGCGTACAGCGTGTATACTTTTCGAGTGGACTCTACTGAACATTTGGGAGTTTAGTATTCCTCCTTTGTGTTCTTCATATTTTCAGAATCATTGCTGTGCTTACAATCAGAAAAAAAACAAAACCTCTTGCTTATCTCTTCGTCAAATGAAACAACCTCTGCAGGAATAAGGTAGAACATTTTCTCCCAGGCCAAGAGAAGAAGTAGTTTTATTCCTAAGAAGCTTAAGATCACTTTCAGCAGGGGGTAAAGAGACTCTGCCTTGAACTTTAAATCCCCAGCTGGGCTCCCACACCTGGGTCAGGGCCCCACCCGCCAGACAGGGGCTCACCCTCTCCGGCCAGCAGCTGACCCGACCCACCGAAGCCGCCGAGCCGAGGCCAGCCCGAGGCCTGATGACCTGGCCGGCCAAGCGCAGCCTTGGAACAAGTGCCTCCTCGCTGCCTGGCCACCTCGGGGGACCCTCCCCTTCAGAACCGAGCTGGTCCAAGCAAGGCCTCCTCCCGGGCTTGCCGGCAAGTCCCGGCCACCACGCCCTGGCGCTCTCCAGGAGAACCACGAGGGAGAAGGCAGGGCAGAAGGCGGCCACAGCCCTCCGTCAGGACTCAGTCTGGCCAGTGCCAGCACGTACCTCCAAGCATTGAAAAATGCAGGTCCCAAGGTACCTTAGGCCCTGAAGCTGACAGTCTAACAGGGAAGCCCAAGGACCTGTACTCCTAAAAGCCTCCCCATGAGTGTCATGCAGCACGCGGAAGCTTTCCTCTGCATCTGTGAGCCTCCAACTACAATGCAAAGAATCAGCCAAGATGCAGGTGGACAGCACAGGTGCCCAGGTGCACTTTTGCAGATTCTGCCTCCGGAAGGCTCGGAAGGGCCCCAGGGTTGCCAGCTGCAGTCCCTAGGTGGCTCAGCTGCAGGTGATCCAAAACCATGCTGCAAAAACCCTGCTAAGCTTTCCTAAGCGATGGCCAGGAGGAGGTGAAGGAAGAGGCAGGAGGACTGATTGGGTTAGGCCAGCACGCTCGAATTTATTAAGGGGGTAACAGAGGTGTTCAGTTTCCCTGAGGTTTTGGGAGGCGTTTTGTGCAAAAGTAGTGGAAAGCTAGGGAGGAGGCCCAGTCCCCAAGGCGCCTTGGATAAGAAGACTCCTAATCTTGACCAGGCAAGTTCAGTCATGATAATTCCCCCTGGGGACTCGGGGGGGTCACCAAGCTTTGGAAGCCGGCCTTCCTTTCTCGCCAGGCAAAGGCTCCCGCCCTCGGGCAGGCGTAGAAGGAGGATCCCTCGCCGCTCAACACGGGAGAGATGTGTCTTATCTTGGGGCTGCAGGAGGATCTGCAGGCAGGCGGCCAGGGGCTCCCCCGCTGGAGCCCAGGCAGGCTGCCAGGCCGCGGCTTCAGGGGCGCAGGGCGGGGTCTTCACTTGGTGTCGCACACGGGCGTGGGCTGGCAGCACACGGGGCCGCAGCAGCCGCCGGAGGAGCCGCAGCAGCTGGAGCCGCAGCAGCTGGAGCCGCAGCCCCCGCAGCCCCCGCAGCCCGAGCCGCAGCACGAAGACCCGCAGCAGCCGCCGCCGCCGCAGCCGCCGCCCCCGCAGCCGCCGCCGCCGCCGCAGCCGCCCCCGCAGCCGCAGCAGGAGCTGCAGCAGGAGCCGCAGCAGCCGCAGCAGGAGCCGCAGCAGGCAGGCTGGCAGCAGCATTCCTCACAGCAGTCCTGCTCCTGGCAGCAGGTGAAGCAGTCGCCCGGGCAGCACCCCATGGTCCAGCCGGTCAGCGTCCGGGTCCGACGGTCAGTCCCACGGGTCTGGCGGTGGCCGCCGGGCAGCAGCTTTTATATCCCCCCGTCAGGGCTCAGGCACAAGACACCCATGTCTGCCTTGTTATTATTTACGCCGGGTCCCACCCGAACATCTCATTACCCGGCTGTTTATTTTCCAGCGCTCAGTACCTCAACTCGTAAAAAAGCCCCACTCGGCCCAGCTGCTGTTTGTCCCGAGGGTAAAAATACATCTGGAAGGACACTGGTCATTAGCCCAGCTGGAAGAGAGGACGGGGAAGGGGAAGCCGCCCAGCTTGGGCTCCGAGGGAGAGGCTCCCTTCCTCATCTGCGCTGGGGGAGCAGGGCCCCCAGCCCCGGGTGCAACCTGCGCCCCCTTTGCACCCCTTTTCCAGGGAGGCTGGGGTCTGCACACCAGCAGGGTAGACACTGGGCGCCCGCTCCTCCTGCCCGGGCAGAGGCTGCAGGCCTGGGCACAGCGCACCCCGCCAGCCCACGTGAGCGCCCTGTGCTTGTGCCCGTGTTTGTGCCCGGTGGTGTGGTATGCGGAGTGTGCCGCACGCACGGTTGTTTGGGCTTGGCTGGCCGCGTGCGTCATCCCGAGGAATGACTGGCTTGAGAAACGGAGAGACTCGTCGTAAATCTGCCAGAGGCCACGGAGACACCTCCTCTCGGGCTGCTGCAGCAGGGCCAGCGGAAGCCCGTGCTTGCCCCTCTCCTCGGGGAAGCGCTGGGCTGGGAACCAAACAGACTCCCCCAGGCCAGGCCCCAGGCCGCTCCACTCTGAGATGGATAGAAGGGAGAAAGAATGCAGGAGGGAGAGGGAGCAGGAAGGAAGCAACAGGAAACTGGAAAGAGAAGGACAAGAAGGAGGAAGAGAGGATGGAGGGGAGGAAGACAAGAAAGCAGGCAGGCAGGTAGGAGGAAGGAAGGGGGAGGGAGAAGGAAGCCGGCAGGGGTGGAAAAGCACCTTAGGTGACCTCGGAGACTGGGGACCCCTCGCATGGACTGGAGGTGGCCAGTCAGAGGCGGGCGGGGCTGGACACAGCCTGCCCTGTCCATTTCCCTGTCCTTATCAGATGTGCCGAAGGCGGACAGCCCAGGGTGGAGCCAGAAGGATGAAGACGGGCTACGCAAAGGGTGACAGCAAATGGAGGAGCTTGTGTCTGACAGGACGCCCCGTTCCTCCCAGGACGCAGGGGAGGAACCCTGGAAAGATGGTCTGGGTTCCCAAACCCAGCCTCACATCAGCATGGCCTGGGGGGGCGGATTTGGACAAACACAGATTCTCTACAGTGCAGCAGTGTCCTTGGGGCTTCTACACGCCACGTGTCTGTGCCACAAGCTATGTCCCCGAGGGCGTCCAAGGGGGTCGGTTGACCAAATGGGGCAAAAGCAGGACACGATTTTATAGCATCGTGCCCATGGGCAAGCCCTGGCACTTAGGGAAGGTGATTCCAAGGCCCAGGGAGGGCAGGGAATGACAGGTCCATCCTAACCAGGCTCTTCCTCCCTGGACAGTTGTCCCTCCCATAATAGCAAATGCGCAGGGGCATCTCTGGGGTACAACGCAGGGGTCTCCATCTATTTAGTTATTATATAGAGTAGGGGCTGCACTTCGGGGCTGGCGTGTTCCCCAGGATTCTCCAGTGCTCGGATGTGAGGCTTTCGGAGGCTTTCTTAGATCCAGGGGACACTGGGCTCATCAATAAACTGGCCTCTTCTGCCCTCTCGGTCCTGACCGCCGTGACATGGGCAGTGTCCCTCCCGCCACGCCATCCCTGTGCGTGAATCCGCTGACCATGCCTGGGCTGAGAGACTGCAGCCGTGATACACATACATGTCTCCTCCCTGAGGCTGCAGGTGCCGGGGGTTTTGTCCCAGCTACGAGAAAGTAGTTAAGACAGCAGGCGGGGCCTTCCTGGGGTGCTACGGCTTTGATCCGAGTGCACCCTGTCCCCCAGCTTCCTGCAGCAGGAACTTGGTCCGCAGGGCCGCCAGAGCCCCGCTTCCGGTCCATTGCAGGTGCCGAGTCCCCAGGTCTCCAGCACCGTGAGCCCAATAAACTCTTCTTTCTGGGGTCACCCAGCTTTGTGGTACAGTGTAACGCTTAACCAAGATGCACAGGCCAGGGATATGGCTCAGCGGGACAGCGCCTGCCCAGCAAGCACAAAGTCCTGAGTTCGATTCCAGGTACAAAAATATAAATAAATAAATACATAAATACATAAATAAACTGACACACAGGATGGAAGACAGAAAACACAGCGAGAAGCCCTGGTCTCCTTCCCGTCCATCGTCCGCATCCCCTGCTGCTTGTCACACCCCCCACTGTCACCTGGCCCCTCCCTGTGCCCTGTGTCCTCAGTGACCAGCCAGAAGCTGGGATGGTAACACCACCAACCTCGCGGGGCTGCTGTGACCTGAGGAGCAATCACAGGTTCGAGTACATGCAGAGCCGAGGAACGGTGATGACCAGAGCTTGACAACATGGGCTCCGGGACAAGGAGTAGATGCAGGTGCAGTGTACCTGCTGGCATCATGCTCTGTCTGACTTTCCCCAGAATCTGGTGTATTCAAATAAACAGGAAGCCACACCAGGAGCCCCCGCTGGGACAGACAGTGACCACTGCCTTCCAGCAGAGCGGGGAGAAGGTGCCCCGCCTGCCCTGCTGCCTCCCTCTGGGGCAGAGCCCAGAACTGGGGCAGGGGGCGCCCAGCCACTGTACCCCAGACTCGTTCCCGTGAAGACTGTCTGGGTGGTTGGCAAACGATGGGGCCACACATTTGGCCAGGCGGCTGCAGCACCAACGCCAACTGCCTGAGAATGAACTGGACAGAAAGCAGCAGGGGGCCGGAAGTAGATGGCCAGCAAGGGGGTGACGGGACCTTGCTGGGGGGAAAGGGGAGGAGTGGGGGGCTGGCAGGGTGCCCGTGTGATGAGCACCCCTTTGAGGAAAGGGGAAATGGGCCTGGGGCTGGAGCAGGTAGGGCTGCGTGGACCCCACCCAGCTTGAGTCCGGGGGAACCTGGGCACCCCAGCCTCTCCTGGGTAAGGGAACACACTGCACCCCCAGCAGGCAGTGGGTGATACGCAGGTCCCGAGGAGGCCAGGGGTGGCAAGGCTGGCAAAGGGGGATGGGGAAGCTAAACACCTCCTGCCTCCCTTGACACTCAAAGAGGGCGGCGTCACCCAGCACCAAACCAGGAAAGGAGAGGAGGGAGAGAAGGCAAAAGAGCTCCCCTGGAGAGAGGCACAGGCTGCCCCCCACAGCCTCCAGGTCAAGCTCCCTCCAATGGCCACGGCTGCCACCAGCACAGAGTGGTGAGCGAGGCGGAATGAGGGGCTGCACCCCTCCTAAGGCCAAGGGAGCCCCAACGCTATGGAAACTGAGAGAGAAGAGTGGAGGAGAGAGAAGGGCCCAGACCCCAGCTAGCCACCTGCTTTCCCCTGGCATTTCTGTCCTGCCCGAGGTCAAAGGCGGGCTGGACCCGGAGTCCACGAGCTCACCTAGCCTCTCCTGGGCCCAGGCTGCCTTGTGGCTTCCGTGCATCACCGTGATAAGGTGACAGCCCCGAAGTCGGGAGCAGCGCACGGCTCTGAATCCCCCGGCCACCTGAGTGCATTGGAACTGGACACGCTGCCCCTCTCCGGTGCCGCTGGCCCCACTGAACCCCTCAGATGGCCTAGCGGTCCTTGCATACAGCCCTTCATAGTATTCGACAGCATCAGTAACCTACGTTTATCCCTTGTCTCATGGAAAAGCGCTTTTGTGTCCAGCGTGTCCATTGTCCTGCGATGTCCGCGTCGCGTTCTTAGCCATGGTCACACAGACACCCTACTGTCTGCTCTCGGAGGAGAAACGGCTGGAGCAGCCAGCGCCTACCTTTGGGTTTGGATGGACGCGGCCGAGCGGTCTTCTGGTGCCACTTCATGCTCCCTTGGTAACCTGTGCGTGGGTCTCGTCAGGCTCCACAGACCCCACTCAGCCTCCAAGGTCCTGACCTTGCCACACCTGGGGAAGAGACAAGGTGTCGCCACAGCCGTGCGTGTAATCAAGTTCCTGCGCTTCAATTCTACTTGTGTCCCTCTTCCTGTGAATTATCTTTCCATCCCTGGGCCTGTTTGTCCCCTGGGTTGTTGACCTTTTCCTCTGAGTGGCGAGGACTGAGAAAAACAGTGAAAGGCTCACCTTAGGAGCTGTGTTTTCCCTGGTTGCCCTTCGCCTTTGACACTATGCAGGTAATGACGATAAGAAAATTAAATTTCACACCTACTCACCGTGGAATTTCTGAAAGAGAAAAGAGAGGTCAGTGTCTAACTGTTTTCCCACCACAAAGATATACTTAGTGTCAGTAGTGTCATTGTTCTCCTCTTTTCTGTTTTCTTTTAAGTATTTAAAGAACCACACACACATATTTATATGAATATAGATAAATATACAAACACACACATACAAAATATAGATAGATCAGTTACAAATTTCCAAGTCTATAGTCTGATATGTCAGAAATACACAAATATTTTTCTCTAAAATGGCTTAAATCTATTTCAAGCTCCTCCCTCCTTCTATTCTAAAGGCTAAAACGAAAAGCTGGTTCTGGGTAAACTCACAGCCCGTCCGAGGCTCCGGCCCTGCCCGCCTCTCCCCTGGCCGTGGATCCTGTGTTGGGGGCTTGGGTGGCCCCCCAGTATTCGAGCGGGTGGTCACGGGCTCAGGCGGGCACTGCTGAGGGCCACGTCCTCTCTTACCCTGGGCCTCACCTCTCGGACGGCATCAGCTGCGATGCCCAAGTCCTCCATGTTCTCCAGGACACCCATCCTGCACCCTCCCGCGGCCCCACCCAGGCGGCCGTGAGACCCCCTGCCCACCCAGTCTCCCCACCGCCACAGTGAACCCCGAATCACCTAGACCAAGCCCTGACTTCCGTCTTCCCCTCTGCTTGCACACAGCCATCACCCAGTCCTGGGGACAGCGACGCGGGTCACCTCTCATTCAGCTGTGATTTCACTCATGCAGTCCCCACTGCTGCCAAAGCCAGCAACAGCTGAAGACACCGCACAAGAAAGGTGACACCGGGGGACCAGGGCTGCTCCTGTCACGTGTGTGCACAGGACCGAAATCGTAGACACCGTGGGATCCAGGTACACTGAACGCTGCCCTGAACCCCGGGAAACACTCGAGGGCATTAATTACTAAAAATGGCAACTGGAGAATCTCTGCTTTCTTTCTTTAATTTTATTTTAAAGATAAAAAAGAAAACACAGAAAAATCAAGAAGCAAACAAACCTAAAAATCAACAACAACAAAAGCAAACCGATGCCAACAACAACGATAAAAAACCGATAGCTATATAGGTTTCCAAAACAAAATGATGGGACTTCAGCAGTGGTTGTTACACTGCACATTGTCATCTTCAGAACAGCTGCTCAGGTTACCAGACAGAATTGTAAGATAAAACACTGAAACAGAACAAAGCACTGGATTTCAAAATCAAGACAGGAGGAGATCCCCCACGGCCACCACAGTGCACACTGCCGTCCTCCAGGGAGATGCCCGGCCCCAACCCCAGGCCTGCGGAGTCAGCCACACAACAAGCATCAAGCTGTCCCTCCTCCTCGGTCGCTGTCACCTCACCCTGGGTCCTCGGAATCGTCCAGATGCTTGCGGGGCGGGGGCCGCTCTTCTGGTCCCCCGGCCCTCGCACCGCTGGCTCCCAGCAAGGTGTGGTTTGTCTTCTTGCTGAGTCTGCCCGCTCGCATGGTGCAGCCCACCTCGTGGGAAGGCCACGAATCTATTTTCTTCCCACTGTATGTTATCTGTGCCAGTTCTGCTTTCCTAATATTAAAAGCGAAACAGCAAGAGGAATGTCCTTGAACATGAATTTTTACACGGCTTTTTAAAACCTCCTTGATGAAAGGGAAAGAAAGTGCTCGAAAGGAAAGAACAACTTGTGGGTGAACACATAGAACTGTACGTCTGCTTAAGTGTGCAAGATAGATAAGCTTGCTACTGACTTACGCTGGTTCATCTAACAGGTTGGTTTGTGCTGTTGTCGTTTGATCGTCTGTTCATTTTTCAAGCTCTGATTTTGTAACTTGAACAACTACTTCTGAGATACAATATGTAATATATTAACGAGTGATGATTTCTTATTTTCTGAAATTCTGTATTATTTCTACCCTTTTTCCTGTTTTGCTATTTTTAAAAAATAAAAAAAGAAATGAAATAAAATAAAACCTCCCTGAAATAAATCCCTAAGCCTTCAGCATGTAAAGAGTTGAAGGACATTAGTAAATATTTTAAAAGCCCTCTCCAGAGCCAGGCGTGGCAGTGTGTGCCTGAAATTCCAGCACCTGGGACGCCGAGGCAGAAGGATCACAAGTGGGAACCCAGACAACTAGACAACTTAGCAACTTCATGATCCCCAGTCTTAAAATGAAAAGTAAATAAAAGGGAAGGGTGAGGGTTCACTCAGGGAGAGGGTCCTGGGTTCAACCCCCAGCACCACCAAAAAAAAAAAAAAACTCACTCTCCAAAAAAAACTGCGTTGGATCCCTTTCCTGGCGCCTTATCCTATACCAATTACACGCAGTTTTTTAATTCTCTTGTCCGTTGGGCCGGCCAATCACCATATGTACTTCTAATAGTGCTTCCAGCTTCTTCACTCTTTTGATAACTACTAGCTTCCACTGATTTTCTATCACGCCAGCCGCCCTTCCTAAATTATTTATAAGCACCCATACATCGGGACGTGCGTTAACTTTCTCTCTGTGTCAGGACAATGTGAGATTTTTCTCCCTCCTGGCACTGTTTGCCCTTAGTGTGGTCTCTGGTGCTTTTATGCGCTGAATTTTCCTGCCCCGTGGACAAATCCATCCATCTTGTCCTTTCTGCTGCTTTTAGTTTCAAAAAGATCATTTTGGGGCTTTATTTTTTTTCTAGATTTTATGCTTGCTCCCCCCCATGCTGTTATCAGGAATCTATTCCGGTGTGTGGCAGGTGTTGCATTGGTTTTTGGTTTATTGAGGTGGGGGGACCGGAGATCGAACCAAGAACCTCACACTTGCCAGGCAGGCGCTGTGCGGCTGAGCTGTATCCCGTCCTTTCCTGGTTTTCTTCATCGGACTTCGGAACCAGCCCCGGACCCCAGGCTGAGGGCTGAGGTGCAGACCGAGGTAGGCTCTCTGTTCTGGCGGCCGCTAGTGTTCACCTGGTGGCATTACACTTGCTGCTTC
>PVJX010016136.1:0-41038 GCA_004027295.1 Dolichotis patagonum
GGGTGCTAATCTCCACCGCAGACCACTCAGGGCAAGGGATTGGCTGAGGAGCTGGGGGAGGGGGTGGGAGTGATCACCATCTCACCCAAGGGTTAAATAGGGGTTTAGGCAAGCAGGCAAGATGCCCCAGAGAAGCAGTCTCACGCTGTCTCCCTGAACTGGACCATGACCCAGTCCCTCAAGTTCACCTCCAGACTGTTCCATCGCGTCCTCTGGGCTCCGGAGCTGGGTGCCTCTCTAAACTCCCAGGTCTCTGACTCAACACCTCAGAGCCTGGCAGACATCCCAGGACCCTCCATGCCTAGATTCCTGACTGAACTTTTCTGCAAAGGGGGACTGTCGAGGCTACACGAACTGCAGGTAGAAAGGGATGCGTTCTGACTCCGGAAACCCAGGGCTGTGGGGAAACTGCTTTGCAAATGGGAGAAAGCAGACTGGTGTGGAATGTGGTGGTGAGGGGAGCTGGCAGTGATACTCACAAATTAGGGGCAAAGCGTGTTGGGACACGAAGGTGGCTTCACTTGCGGTAGTCTACCCCAATACCCAGCAGAGGGTCCATTCAGCGCCTCCTCACTGGGCAGACATCTGGAGATCCTAAAGGTAGATCCTGGAAGAGAGAGCACGCGGTTGGACTGGGAGGTGGGGTGGCCCGCGGGTGGTGTTTTCCGCTTGTTTTGACTTAAAGCTACACTCTTTTGATTCACTGGGATCTCAGCTTAAGATAGACAGTGCAGGTGGGGAACCTTTAGGAATTTCTCCGTCTCAGCTCGACCCAGATGAGCAGAGAGGTCCTAAATAGCTGGTTTATGCAGAGTTCCTCCGCCTTTTCATCACACTCGAACTTTCGTAGGAAGAGAGAGTTTACAGCATCAGAAAGTTTACATTAGTGGGGCACTCGAGAGGCTCCCCTTGCCAAGCCTAGTCAGCACCCTCGACGTTGGCACGGCCAGGAGCCCAGCCCGGCGTCCAAGCGTCCGCCACGCCGGTCCTCCCCAGGTGCAGGGTGCGGCGCGCTTCGGCCCCGTGTGGTCAGCCCGCTTCGGGACCATACGCACAGTGTACGTGGCCGCTCCTGAGCTCATCGAGCAGCTGCTGCGACAGGAGGGACCCCAACCGGAACGCTGCGGCTTCTCGTCCTGGGCGGAGCACCGTCGCCGCCACCAGCGGGCTTGTGGACTTCTCACGGCGTGAGTCCTCTCTGTCCCAGAGCCCGTGCCCCCAGCAGAGCCCTCTCCTGGGCGCGGGTCGCGACGGCACAGTCTGTCGCTCTGCTTAAGGGAAGGGTCTTTATTTACCCCAGCTTTCTTGCATCTCGGCATTCTCTGTTCTGTTGCGCCCAAATTCAGGTAAAGCCTGGCCCGTGCTCCACCTTACCCAGCGGGCGAAATGCACCAAGGTATCAGAATCTGCATTGAATGTAAGATTCTGTGCCTGAAGTTACCCTGGAACCCAGGGGCCGGAAGCAAGTAAAGAGGAAGAGGGGTGGAAGATGGGTGCAGGCAAGGGCAGGTTTCGGTATTCTGAGAAAGCAGACTCAGTACTTCCCCGGCCACCCTTGCCAAACGCGCGCCCCATCCACCGCTGCCAGCCCTGTCGAGCCATCTCGGGTACACGCACCTCCCCGACCCGCCGTCTCTCCACACCTGCGCAGGGAAGGCGAAGAATGGCAGAGAGTCCGCAGCCTCCTGGCCCCACTCCTCCTCCGGCCTCAAGCAGCTGCTGGCTATGCCGGGACCCTGGACAACGTGGTCTGTGACCTTGTGCGACTGCTAAAGCGCCAGCGGGGGCGCAGCACTGGGCCGCCCGCCCTGGTTCGGAACGTGGCAGGAGAGTTTTACAAGTTTGGACTTGAGGGTGAGTCCTAAAACGTGGTGAGGGGCAAATGTGGGAGACACCCGGCCGGGTCTCCCTGTGCCTTGACTGCGCCACCTTCCGGCCAGCCATAGCCGCGGTGTTGCTGGGTTCCCGTCTGGGCTGCCTGGAGGCTGAAGTGCCCCCGGATACAGAGTCCTTCATCCGCGCTGTCGGGTCAGTGTTCGTGTCCACGCTGCTGACCATGGCAATGCCCAGCTGGCTGCATCGCTTTGTGCCCGGACCCTGGAATCGCCTCTGCCGAGACTGGGACCAGATGTTTGCATTTGGTAAAGCGCAGAAGAAAAGGGGGCATGGGGAGTGAGAAGCTGCGCCCCCACCCAGGTAGTGACATCAGTGTCTTTCCACGCAGCCCAGCAGCATGTAGAGCGGGGAAAGGCCGAGACAGCCAGGAGGAACCAGGGAAAGCTTGAGGAAGACGTGCCGGCTGGGGCACATCTGACCTATTTTCTTTTCCGAGAGAAGTGGCCTGTCCAGTCCATCCTGGGGAATGTGACAGAGCTACTATTGGCTGGAGTGGACACGGTAAGGTTCCCACTGCGTGCTGAGAGCCCCATTTCCAGAGCTTAGCTTCTCTTGGCTCTGGGGCCACTTTCCTGCTTCAAAAGATTCTCTATGTAGACCAGCTTGGATTAGCACCTGCTTAGCCCCAGACTGCCTCACATTCTGCCCCATCTACTGGCTCCCCTCCTAACACTACAGATGATTTCGCCTGTCCTCTCAGGTGTCCAACACACTCTCCTGGGCTTTGTATGAGCTCTCTCGGCATCCAGAAGTACAGACGGCTCTGCACTCTGAGATCACAACTACCCTGGGCCACGGCTCCCGTGCCTACCCCCAAGCCACTGCCCTGTCCCAGCTGCCCCTACTGAAGGCGGTGGTCAAGGAAGTGCTAAGGTGAGGAAGAAGGAAGCACAAAGTTAGAGGAGATTCTGGGGACAGGATGGGGAAACAGATAGCAGATGGAAGCTGGGAGAGGAGAGAAAGATGACCAAAATGGGTTTGGAAGTTAGAGGTGATGAGAAAGAGGAGGCTGTAGCCCCCAGTGTCATCTTTATGTCTCTTTTACTTTGAAATCTAGATTGTACCCTGTGGTGCCTGGAAATTCCCGTGTTCCAGACAAAGACATTCATATGGGTGATTATGTTATCCCCCAAAATGTGAGTAAAACCAATGAGCCCCTTTTTTTGTGCCATTCCTATCATAGGTCCCAGCTCTGCTCTCAAACATTTCCCCAATGCCCTTCAAACACTACTGACCTGAATGCTTCTCCCTGGGATACAATGGGGCAGCAGAGAGATTATTCCAAAAGTAGCCCCCAGAAAACCTCCCTACCTCCAAGAACAGCCTTTTTCCTACTCTATACATCCTCTTCTTCATGTCCCCCCACTCTGAATTCCTGGGCACAAATTGACAAGTATGTGTCCTTCCCACCAGACACTGGTCTCTCTGTGTCACTATGCTACGTCGAGGGATCCTGCCCAGTTCCCAGAGCCAAATTCTTTTCGTCCAGCTCGCTGGCTAGGGCAGAGCCCAGCCCCCCACCCATTTGCTTCTCTTCCCTTTGGCTTTGGCAAGCGCAGCTGCATAGGAAGACGCTTGGCAGAACTTGAGCTGCAAATGGCTTTGGCCCAGGTGAGTGATCTAGACTTTATAGCAATCTCCAGACTGGAGAGACCCAAACCCTTTAAAGCTGTAAGCTCCTGTCCTCTCATAAGCATGGGAATACATAAGACCCAGCAGACCTAATCTTCAGAAATATAACAATCCCATTAAAGGTCTTATAAGCAAAGATATTTGGAGCATCTTTCCCTTTCATAATTTGTTATTCTCATTGACTAAGAAGTCCCTCACTAGCCATAGGTGTCATCCAACATTGACCATTCTAACACTAACAATGGCCTTCATGAGTAAATTCCACCATTCTGGAGCTCTTTCTCATAGTAATAGCCTTCTTTCTCCCCTTCCAGATTCTGACCCATTTTGAGGTGCTGCCCGAGCCAGGTGCTCCTGTCATCAGACCTATGACCCGAACTGTCCTTGTACCTGAAAGAAGCATCAATCTACAGTTTGTGGACAGATAGCCATTACAAGGAAGCTGTCACCCTCTCTCCCATCACAGGGCTTTATTAAGCACAAGACCAAGAGATTCACCTTTCCCTTGAGGCTTTCGGAACAAAGTGTATAGAACAGTCATGGCAAATTGAAGTACGAATTTGACCTGACTCAGTAGCACCAGAAAAAACATGCTCACTCCACCTGCTCACCCCTTCTCCTGGTCATATGTGCATCATTCAAAGGCCAACTCAGACTTTAACTTACAATGCTGGATGAACTGAAGGATTCAACCACCACTCTTTTTGTGCTTCTGCTGCATTCACTGATGCTTCTAGCTAAGCATTTATTGTACATAAGCCAAGTAACTGCATCTGATCTGCACCTGGTTGATTTTCCCTCTAAGCATGGGTGCTCTTTGAAAGAAAGGATGAATTATTATTTGGTATTTTTATCCTGTCAGGGGCTATCTTGACTAGGTGACACCACACACATTTTCACATTGAATCTGGACCATGTGGCAGAAGGGATAAGCAGCATACCAGGCTGTCTATCTACTTCTTTCTTCATCTACCCACGTAGGGACCTGACCTAGCTTAGTTTATGATTTTTTAAAAAATCTCCTTGGTTGCTGGGGATGTGGCTCAGCGGTGGAGCACTTGTCTAAATCTCCTTGGTTCTCTGACCAGTATTTTTTGGTTTGTGTGGTACTGGGGCTTGAACTCAGCCTTGTGCATGCTAGGCAAACACTCCACCATTGAGCTGTATCCCCCGCTCTCTCTGATAACTATTAAGTGGGCTTGTCCTCCCTTAGTTCCCAGGTAAAAGCATCTTTGGGGCTCTCCTTGCCCAGACCTCTACCTTCTTTTGTATTTTTTTAACATTCATAAGTTTTGGAATAAAAACAAATGTTTCATCCTTGACTTTGGGCTTATTTTCCTCACACTTCCTGCAAGATCTCAATCCCCCTCTCCACCTTGGTTTCTTCTTGGTCCTGGAAGTGATTCCCATAACAATGGGAGGTCTGGATGCCTGGATGAATCCTTTGTGACTACAGACATGTTTCTGTCTGTAGTGGGAGCAGCCAAGTCTAGTCTTGCTTCCTGTAAGAGATTAAGGGGGTGGTGGTGAAAAGTAATGGCAAGAGCTAAGTTGTAAAATGGGTTGGGAAGCTAGGTAAAGTGGGTTGCAGAAATGGGCAGAGGTAGAAGAGTCTTTGATAATAAAATTCCCAGTTGAAGGACACTATAAGGGGGCTCTGCTCTCTTTGGAAAAGTTACTCCAAGATAATTTCCTTCAGGAAAAGACAAAAAAAAAACAAACAGAAAAGTGCAGTCAGACAGGATGAAAGCTGAGTGTGAGGGTAGCCAGAAGCCCTGGGGCACCAAGGCAGGAGAAGCAGGGTGGGCCAAAGAAGCCTGTTCCCTGAGTCAGCACTCTATGCCCCTTCCCACCAGGTTAGGCACAGTACTCTTATGATGTATACAGATCAACTCATCTTCCTTCCAAATAAATCTCTCAGCACTCTACACACCTCAATTTTGTATTCCAGATTACCCCACCACCACCACGTCTGGACTCGCCCTCTTCTACTGCCCCCCCATTCAAATTAGCTGGTTAAAGATGGAGATTTCACTTCACACTTGTTGCTCATCCACACCATTTCTGCCCCTTGTCTTAGACATATCTGCCTAACCATAGAAATTCTACCCATCACCAGGTCTTCTGAGGGGGTACCAAACCAGATAAGGTCTAGAGGGGTAGGGGATGTTAGTCTTATCCAGATATACAAAGTTGTATATTTACTGTGCCTCTTTTCAATTCCTCTGCTATTCAGTCTCTACCCCTACTCTATCACCAAACTCAACTTGGATCTAAAGGACTTCTTAGTAGATTTGAGCTTTAAGGGAAACTAAAGCTTAGCCTGCTATAGGATCCTTTCCCTTGGAATCAGTCATAAGAACTCTGCCCACCCACACTTCCCACTGGGCAGGAAGGGATGCCCAACTGCAGAGTAGCAGTGCCTATGACCCCCTCCTGCAAAGATCTCTTTAAGTTAGAAAAGGAAGGAGCAGACCACACTGATATGGACCCAACCCCAACCCCAAGTTCCCCATTAGTGCTACTGAATCAAGGATATTGGCTGTAGGACCCAGAGTGGAAATGAAGACTGCGTTCTTGGGTATGTCCAAGGTTCCATGTGGATCCCTCATGGCAGACAGCCCAGGCTTAGGACAGAAGCTCCATGTGTGTCACAGCTACCTGAGACCTCTTGGCTAGTATAAATATTAGCACTCACTCTCCCATCTGGTTCCCACCAGCTCTTCTGTGAATGGAAAATCAGTATTCCTAACCCCTTTGTTTCCTCAGGTGGAGAGCATAGAGGACTATGTATCTGGGGAAAGCTTCCCACGGGGAAGATGGATTCATCTTTAGTTCCCTCTCCACTCTGGTACCCTCAAATATTGGAAGTGATGTGCTTCCACACTTTGAGGTGAATTAAACCCCAATCCAACTTTGATTCCTACACCCTCAAGCAAGTCTGGGTGCCAGCACCATGGACAGCAGCCAAGACACAACCACCCCACCCCACCTTTTCTGGCAAGATTAAGGTTAATTATACACAAGAGGGCAATGTGGGCATTCAGAAAAAGCAGCATTGTCTCCAGAACATCCCAAAGGAACAGATAGAGCAGAAATCTCCCTCAGAGAAAGACCAGTAGTAAGAAAGGCCTCTGGGTCTGATTTTAACAATGTATGAAGGAATTATTTTAATTGCTGATGAATGGTTAATTTATTTTTTCTTTTTTTTTTGAATGGTTAATTTAAAAGACACTATCATTCATATAATACACAGCCCCCACGCTTCACAAGAAAGAGACCAGCTTCAGATTGAACCACTTTTTGCCACCTAGTGCTAGGGATCGAGCCCAAGGTCTTGTGCATGTTAGGGAAGCACTCTACCACTCAGCTACACTTCCAGCCA
This sequence comes from Dolichotis patagonum, assembly GCA_004027295.1. Classification (NCBI taxonomy): domain Eukaryota; kingdom Metazoa; phylum Chordata; class Mammalia; order Rodentia; family Caviidae; genus Dolichotis; species Dolichotis patagonum. Next base: position 6,914 of record PVJX010016136.1, read on the forward strand.
CTTTTCAACCAGCCTTTCCTAACTCTTTCTCTATAAAGAGCCCTCTATGCTGCTATCTACAAGTAGCACAGTATAATAGCCTTACTTAATGCTACTCCCTGGGAACAACAGGATCAGCCCTGTGAACCTGAACTGCCATAGAAATAGCTTAAATTGGTGACAGATAAGCATTTCATTAGGAAGTGTCCCTCCAACTCATTTTGAATGAGTCCACATTCACTTCATACCACTTTCTGGGTAAGCACAATACTTGGGAAAGATAGCTAGAACTGAAGACAGTTGGCTCTAACATTCCCCTAGGCCCCAACATTTAAAGAGTCATAGTTCTCATTCTTACAAAGAACACCATCCTTAACATTTGTAATGTCTACTTTCCCTATTTCCATATCATTATGTCACTCAACACAAAATTCCAATGTTCTACGCAACTCCTGATGAAAAACATATTTTGGAACTTGTTATACCAGCTACTATTGAAACAGACCATCTTTTTTATGCCATTATTTTCTTTGCAATTGGATCTAACCTGTCTCTCATTTATCCCCATTCCAATTCTATGAGGTAGACAGGAAAACCATAGCTGAGAAATGTTTTGTAAATCATACAACTCACAGGGGGCAGGTCCACCCCTCCTTAGATACCTTTCAGCATTGCCACCTAGCAGCCAATGTGAATTATTCACCAGCAAGTGGGAGCCACACCTCCAACTCAGAACCCACTGTTGCATTTGGGACTTGCAACCTGTGCAGAGAAATCTCCCCATACCTCCTAACTCTCCAGAAAAGCCCCAGATTGAGAAAGGAGTCTCCACGTGCATATAAATGATTCTTTATGCCCTTCCCCCATGCAATGGGGGGTGGAGGAAGGGGAAGTCCCCCGTCCTCATGCAGGGAATGGGAGGTCAATGTATACTAGTCTTATTGCCAGATGCCCTGTGGCCATGGGGTGGGGAATGGGGGTCTACAGCCCCTTCTTCTGGCATTGGTCCCCCTTCACCAAGTCACCGTGATGGAGGCAGGGAGTTGGAAGGCCCTAGGAGCTGAGGTAAAGATGGTTCTTTCCAGGGAAGAAAAGCTGCTCTCCCCTCCTGCTCACTGGCCATCTCAGGATGAGAATGAGGAGCTGTCAGTAGGGGCTGGAATGTCATCCAGGTGTCTCTACCCAGTGGGCAGCAGAGGCCAGAAAATGTCTCCAGCTTGAAGGTGCCCAAAGAGATCCTCAGTGGTGACAGCACTGTGCCCCACCTTGTCCAGGTGGCACCTCCAGCAGCCAAGAAAGCTCATCGCTGGTTGATGCAATGACTTAAGATCCCTGCTCCTGAAGTCCAGGTCAGACTGTGGTGACCCGCATGACAACCTCTCGGCCAGAATGGGAACTGGAACGAGCATCTGGTGGCCGCAGCTGTCCAAGGAGGTGCAGGATTGTGTAACCACAGCGCTGAGGCAAGAGCGTCCGCATGCGCTGGGCAGCTGGGGGACGGCTGGTGGCCCCTGCAGGAGGGCCTGTCCGTGAGGTCCTGGGGCCTGGCTTCCCTGCAGTCCCACCCCCTGCATCTCCTCCTATGTCCTTGGTTTTATCATAATTCAGGACCTTCCACTGCTGGTTCACTGCCTGCCATCGCTTGAAGATTCGGTAGACAGAAGAGCCTTCATGGACGATGAGGCCTGAATGAGAGGGATAAGAAATTAGGGTCATGTGCTGCCAAAACCCAGGCAAGAGGGTCTTAAACATGTATTTGAAAGAGAGAGAAAACACAGCTGCAAAGAACCCTGAAAAGCAGGGAAGGGAGCAGCCCCAAAATAGCCTTAAAGGTCTGTGAAAGCAGAGAACATGGACAAGAAACTGAGGGAAAAGGCTAGGAAGTAAAGTGGGTAAGAGGAAGATGGTGAACAGGCTAGGGAGAAGAGAGGTGCCCTTACCTATGCAGACAACATCCATGAAGCCGTACATGCCGTAGCAGATTTGAAAGAGCAGATCCTGCCGTTGCCACTTGGCTGAAGGGCTGAGTGAGGACCAGATGAGCCAAGAGATACTGGCCACAAGGAAGAGTGAGCCCAGAACTATGGCAGCGATCTGTACCTTCTCGATGACTGTCAGGGAGATGGCTTGCCACTGTGGGAGAGAAAGGATTTGAAAAAGTCACAGAAAGGGATGGAGAGCAAGTGATGGGGAGCTCTAAAGAGGGGGCTTTAGGACTCTTCCCAACACTCTTTCGGCAGGGTTAACATGTTTCCTCTGTGCTCTGGTCAAACCTAAAATAAAGCAATTATCTAACACTACTGTCTGTCTTATTTGCTGATTGATTGTACTGGGGATTAAACCCAGCTTTTTTATTTTTAAATTACCCAAGCTAGGCTCAAACTTGCCATCATCCTCATGCTTCAGTCTCCTAGAGCACTGGGATTACAGGCATGTGCCACCATACTCAGTTGTCTGTCTTATTCTAGAACAAGCATGATCTAAGATAAAACATCTAAGTCTAAACTCCAAACTTAACTCCATCACTAACTGGCTGAGTAACTTTGGGCCTTCTAAAATTCCTTAGTGCATCAATGTCTTCATCTGAAAAATGGGGATAATAGTGATATCTATTAGGATTATTATGAAGATTAAGAGTTACTCCAAACCAGACACAGTGGCACACACACCTGTAATCCCAGCACTCCAGGGGCTGAGGCAGAAAGATTGTCTTGAGGTCAAGGCTAGCTTGCCCTACATAGCAATACCCTGTCTCAATCAAAAACCAAAGAACAACAACAAAACCCAACAACAAAGGCTGGCATGGTGGCACACGCCTGTAGTCCCAGCACTCTGGAGGCTGAGGCAGCAGGATGGCTGTGAGTTTAAGGTTAGTGTTCTCTATAAAGTGAGTTCAAGGCTAGCCTGAACTGCATAGTGGAAACCTGTCTCAAAGTAAATAAATAAATATTCAATAATAAAGAAAGAGTTACTCTAAAATTTGATAGAGAAAATTCTACATGTTTGCTATCATCAACTTTTTTTTCTTTTGTCCCAATGTCTACAACAGGACTTAATACAAGTCTCTTTGTGACTAATGGACGAATTTACAGATGAGACTGCCTGGTGTATGTGGGGTGGGGGTGGCTTTAGGAAAATACTAAACAGATAAAATAGGCTCCTTAGACAGTCTCTGATTCTGAGGGCTGACAGACCCTGCCTCACCCGGGATGTATCCTCTCCTTACACCTCACCTGCAGCGGATTCTTGGTGCTGATGGCCAGGACCTGGTATTTGAAGTAGCACAGTTCACAGCTCCAAGAGCCCCTCTCGCTGATCCAGCGGATGAGGCAGGGCTGGTGTGTGCAGCGCACTGAGCCGTCGCAGCGGCAGGGACTCAAGAGCTCCCCCTGGAGGAAGAGCGGGGAAGGGTCCTGTTAAGTAGCACCACCCGGACCCCACTGGGCCGCGCTCCTAGAGAGGAAAACTTCCTCTTCAGGTCATTCTCTCACCTTAAAATACTCAGGCCTTTCACCCCAAACAGGACAAAAGGCTAAGGCTGCAGCGGTAAAGGAGGTGAGAGCTCAAGGAAAACTTCCCATACCAAAAAGATGAGGAGTGGGAGTTGGAGGGAAGACAGTATCTTCTCTTTTTCCTAAAATTTGGAGTGATCGTTAAGATTGCCCAAAGGGAAGGCTTTCCCCTAGAATCTGGAGGGAAAAGAGGACCAGAGCTTCTAAACCATGTCTTCCTTCCCACACCTCATCATTTAAAGTACTGCACAGTATTTCATAGACTTGAGAGAATGGGATGGATTACGGCTCTCTGTTTCCATGTATTAAAAGGGGAGAAATCGTGAAGGTAGGAGTGGAACACGTTGGCCTTTATCCAGGAGTCATTTCTCACTACGTAGAGACATCCTCTGGCACTATCCTGGGACAACTTTGCCCATACAATTTAACAAAGAAGTCTCTCTGAAACAAAGTAGAAACTTGCAGATGGCAAGTGCCAAGTGCATCGCCGGGAAATAGTGAGGCAAGGTGCTGGCTGGGTCCTTCTCAAGGTAGGAACAGATCCACTGGCCTTGCTGCTCACCTCCGAAATAACAGGTCCCTCAGTCAATGGCAACCCAGTGGTCACAAGTGTAGGTGACAACAGCTGTCCCGATTTCACAGGCACGAAGGATTCCTGAACCCTTCCAGGACAAAGCCCCAACCCTTCCTGGGGACCCTTGAACCCCAAGCCAGACACACACTCCAAGTCTCTCCAGCTGCCCCGCATCACCCCGTTCCCACTCGGGTAGCGGATCCAGCCCGGCCCCTCAGCCCCGCCCCCAGCTCGCGGTGCACTCGGACGCCCAGGTGCGCGCCCCCGCCCACCCCTCCCGCGCGCCAGGTGCCTGGGCCGAACCTGCTCCGGGCCCTGGAAGCAGATCCGGCACTGGGGGGTTCGGAGCCCGCTGTCCAGGCTGCTGCTGAGCGACAAGGCGTCCAGCGCGCCCGGGGGCGGCGGCGGCGGTGCGGGAGGCGGCGGGGGTCCGGTCCGCGGCTCCTTGTCGCCGGCCAGGCCCCGGGCCCGCGGCTCCGACCCGTAGTACTCCTCCTCGTCGCCGTCGCCGTCCCGGGAGGAGCAGCCGGCGAAGGGCGCCCAGCCGCAGCCGCTTCCCCCGCCCCCTCGGGGCTGCGGCTCGGCCCGGGGCCGCCCCCCGCCCGTCAGCACCAGCAGCTTCAGCTCGTTCAGGAACATGCGGAGCCGGGACTTGAGCATCGTCCGGGCGCCGCGGGGCGGGGGGCGGCCGCGAGGGGCCAGAGGCGAGGGGTGGCGGGCGGGGGAGGGGCGGGACCGGGTTGGGCGAGCGCGCGCCGGGAGCCGAGCCCGCCGGGGTCTCCGGGCCTGCGGGCGCCGCTCAGTGCTGCCGCCGCCGGAGCTCCGGGGCTCGCGGGGCCGAGAGGGCTGGCGGCCCGGGGGCGGCGGCGCGGGCGGCCATGGCCGGGGCAGGGGGCGAGCTCGGAAGGGTGCTCAGGGCGCCGCGCCCCGCGGGTCTGGGTCCGGAGCGGGCCGGGCTCCCGGGGTACGGCGCCCGGGTCCTCCTGCAGCGGGGCCGCCCCCCATCGCCCACCTCCCGGCCCGAGTCCCGCTCCGGCTCCCGGATCCGGCTCGGCTCGGCCCGTGCGCTCGGCGGTAGCAAATGGCGGCTTCTTCCGGCGGCGGCGGCGGCGGCGGAGACCCCCCCGGAGCGGCGGGCGGGCGGGCGGGGCGGGCTCCGGGGAGCCGGTGAAGGATGGAGGGAGGGGCGGGGCGGGGAGGGGGAGCGGAGGAGAAGGGGCCGCGGCTGCGCATCCCCGCCCTGCTCCGCACAAGCTGGGGTCCCCAGGGGCGGGGCGAGTGTGTGTGCTCCGGGGGAGGGGAGTGTGCGCCCGGGTGGGAGAAGAGGTGTCGGTAGAAGGGTAGGGGGCTGAGGGGTTGAGAATGGAAGGTAAGTGGTCGGCGGTGCAGGTGTACCAAGAAAGGGCTTGTGCAAAATGAGAGCATGCAGAGAAAGAGCTGTGCAAGGGTCCGAGGTGTGAGGGAGGTGAGTGAGCAAGGGACTCAAGCAAAAAACTCTTTTACACAAAGGATTGAAAAGTATGCAGGGCGTAGGGCTGTGGAAGAGGGTGAGTGTGTAAGGGATAGAATCGGATTGTCTGAGAAACAGAAGCATTTGACTAAAGTGTGAGGGTGGTGAGAGCAAGGGAAAGTGTTAAAGGGATGGGCGTGTCTTTCCTGGTACCTTTTTGCTCTCCTCACTGTACCTCACACCACACAGGCACACACGCTTAGCTCTTTGTTTTTACTGGGTCCTTGACCCTGAGAGCCAGTTCTGCGGGGCCTATTACATTTTTTCTTTCTTTAACATATTCTCCCTGTCATCTTTGCAAAGCTGAGGGAAAAGGGATTCCAGGGAAGCCCACTGGGTCAAAAAGGCTGGGAAAAATTAATTACAAAAAAATTAATTAACAGAAGGCAAGGGATAGAGCCAGAGACTGCTAAATTAAGGCTCCTCCATAGAAAGTGATATGGGGGGAGACAGTAATGATTTCATGAAGCATTCATATGTTTTGGATGGACGAATGAATGAATCAGAAAAAGGGGCTGAGGCTCAAGCACACGTACAGCAGGGCTTTTGTTCTAAAGACCTTAAACTGCAGTGAGTTTATGTGAAAGGTGAGGCTGAAGTGCGGACTACTGATGTAGGCAGAAGTATAACAAACTTACAGCCTTTTAGAAGGCTCACAAACCAACCAGCCCAGCAAGGTAGCCAATAAAATATTCACCTTTCCAGACCTTTAGCCAATTCAGGCCTGCAGGTTATCTTACTACTGTTTCAGCTACCTGTGCCAGCAAGGGCTCAGACCTACAAGTATCAGAATGAAAAAATGAAGAGATGCCTACCGTGTCTTCCATTTTGCCTTGAATCATGAATTACATTTATCTTCGAGTCTGAACTTTTATATTCTTAACCAGATAAAACGGGGCTAAGGACATAGCTTAGTGGTAGAGTGCTTTCCTAATGTGTGTGAGGCCCTGGGTTCAAGAAAGCAAAATGGAAGGAGTTGCAAACAGGATAACGAAATGCTTTCAGATTTTATGGCTGGAGGTGTAGCTAAGAGATACAGTAAATACTTAAAATGCACAAGGTCCTAGGTTCAATCACCAGTGCCAAAAAGAAATTTTAAATGGCTTCAGATTTTAGACAATTTCTCATAAATGAAACCGTAATCCCTTACTCTAAAACTGCCAAAGGACTGGGCCGGGGATTTATCTCAGTGGCTTAAGCGCCTGCCTGGCAAGTGTGAGGTCATCAGTTCGATCCTCGGTACCAATAAAAAAAAAAAAAAACAAAACCTGCCAAAGGACTGGGTGATAATAAAGAATTTGGAGCGAATAAGACAAAGGAAACCAGAAAAGAATCTCCCTTTGTTCACCTAAGATGTCTGTGGATAGTCATTTAAAAACAGCTGTTATGAGCAGAAGTAAGGGCTAAGAAGGCTACACTGTGGAAAAAGAAGAAAACACAAAAGACCTCCGACGAATCACAAGAGTTGCACAGGGCTACCTCACCCTCATACAGTGTAGTGGTCTGAAGGTAATGTCTTTCTTGCATCTGACATAACACACACATCACAGAATCTTACTGCTGAAAAGAACCTTTAAAATCAAATACTCCTGTCTCTTGCTCATTACTAACTTCTGTTCCTTATGGCACCTGGTCTGTGCTTTAACTCCTCAAGGAGGGCTGAAAGTTGGGAGAATGGAAGGCATTATTATTATTATTATTATTATTATTGGTATTGGGGATTGAACTCATGACATTGCGCTTGCCAGACAGGGGCTTATGCTACTGAGCTAAACCCTCAGCTCAAAATGTTCCTCAGGTTGTTTATACTGCTATTGCCAAGATCACACAGCTCATGAAGATCCCAGTCTTTTTTTTTTTTTTTTTTTGGTACCAGGGATCAAACTCACAACCTCACACTTGCCAGGCAGGTGCTTATGTGGCTAAGCTAAATCCCCAGGCCCGGAAGGCATTATCTTAGCATTCTTCCTGTTGGAATACTACATTATTCTTCCTTTTTTTTTGGAAGGATTTTGCTATGTAGTTCAGGCTGGCCTTGAACTCAGGATGAGCCTTGTGTCAGCCTCCCAAGTGCTGGAACTACAAAAGTGTGACGCTGTGCCTTGCCTGTCCATCTGTTAATCCTAGCTTTGTCCTCAGATAGTTATTATCTATTCTTTTATCTTTTGTTTGTTTTGAGACAGTCTGGCTATGTAACCTAGTCTGGCCTTAAATTCATTATGTAGCCTCAAACTCCTCAGCCTCCAAGTGCTGAGATTACTGACGTGTGCCACTACGCACAGCTAGTCTTTTATTAGACCACACTGTTGACTACATTTGTTTTCTTTTTGTCTTTTTTGAGACAGGGTCTCATGCAGTTCAGAGTGGCTTTGAGCTCACTTTGTAGCCCAGGCTAGTCTTGAACACACAAGGATCCTCCTCCCTCAGCCTCCGGAGTGCTGGGATTATAGGCATACGCCACCACGCCCGATTTTGACTACATTTTGCAGATAGCCTTATTACTACTTCAAAGGGCTGCTGACTGAGACACCAAAATAAAAAAACCCACAGCAACTGGAAGCACTTAGTAAAATCTTTTTTGAATGAATGAGCGAAACAAAGACACAAATGAGGACACGTTTTCCCATGGCGATGGAGCGAAAAGGTGATAGCCTCGCTATTAGTACCCCTCACCCTCAATGCAACTGCTACCCCAATTCCTGGTTTTCAATATAAAGAGACAGAAAAATAGCGAGATTGTGAAGATACACCGAGGCTCAGTCTTCCACCGGGAGTTGGCAGATGGGTGGCCCAGGTTGCTATGGCACCGCCTTGGGCTCCACCCTTCCTCTCCCCAACTTCCACCCTGCCCCGCCCGCGCAGTCTCTCTCTCTTTTTTTTTTTTTTGGGCAGGCAGGCAATCACGTGTCCCGCTGCGTAACCACACCTCTTCTCCTCTGTGCAATGTCCAGCAGTCACGTGTGATAGCAACAGATCACGTGGCTGCCAGGTTCCCTCCGCCCCTCCTCTCACTGTCTCCTCCCTGTCAAAAGCGCTCCTCTGCGCATGGGTGGTGGTCACATGTCCCGAACATCCGGCGCTCGCCCCGCCCGCCAAGTTTCCGCGCGCCTCTCTGGCAGCTGGTCACATGGTGAGGGTGGGGGTGAGGGGCCCGCTCTAGCCAGCGGCCTGTGTCTATGGTCCGGCCCGAAGTGTCCAGCTGCCCCAGACCGAACTCTGGTGTATGGCTCGGCGGGAACCGGCTCCGGGGCCCCGATAACGGGCCGCCCCCGCAGCTCTCAGCTTGGCGTAAGGTAAATGCAGCCCCTTCTCTGGAATGGGGGGCCTGTCCCCGCCCCCACCCCACGGCTTCCCACGCGTGCGCCTCTCGGGCTGGCCCTGGAAGGGTTGGCCAAGGGCGGGAAAAGGAGCCTTTGTAGTCGTGGGAGGTTGTAACGTTAAAGATGGGTGTAGAAACTTTGATGCCGGTCGTGTGTTATGGGCGATCTCATTTGTGTGAACTACAATGATCTCTAGGGAAAACATTTTTCTGGTGGAACTGAATGAAGTTGGGGGGGTGGGTAGTAGAGTCATTGTGCTACCGCCGGGGACTGCCCCTCGAAAGTTGGGAAGGGAGTGGGAAGTCGTGATGAGGTCTTCGCGCTGTTTTCTGTGGGAGCCACTTTGTTGCTGCAGGCTCATACTGTTCTAACTCTGAAAGGAACTTTTTGGTAGTACAAATCTCTATGATTATAGGGTCTCCCCTGATCTGAGAATGGCTACCTCTCGATATGAGCCAGTGGCTGAAATTGGTGTTGGTGCCTACGGGACCGTGTACAAGGCCCGCGACCCTCACAGTGGTCACTTCGTGGCCCTCAAGAGTGTGCGAGTCCCCAATGGAGGGGGAGCTGGAGGAGGCCTGCCCATCAGTACAGTACGTGAGGTGGCCTTGCTAAGGCGGCTGGAGGCGTTCGAGCATCCCAATGTTGTCCGGTGAGAAGGTGGAGGGTTGGCAGAGGGTAAAGGGAGAAAAATAACCTGTAAGTAGGCTGTGTGGTCAGGAGAGAAAGTGGGGACTCTGCCCTGAGGAAATAAATTCAAGAGATGACGTTGGATCAAAGGGATTGATCAGTGGGTGACTGTTAATTCCAACTAGGCTGATGGATGTCTGTGCCACTTCCCGAACTGACCGGGAGATCAAAGTGACCCTAGTGTTTGAGCATGTAGACCAAGACCTAAGGACGTATCTTGACAAGGCACCTCCACCCGGCTTGCCAGTTGAAACCATCAAGGTAAGTGAAGTGGGTAGATATGAGAAGTGGAATGGGACCTTTGTCCTGTAACTTGGGATTTCTGGCATAGTGTCTGGTTTCTAGTCAATCTGTACCTCTCCCTTCTAAACCAGGATCTGATGCGCCAGTTTCTAAGAGGCCTAGATTTTCTTCATGCCAACTGCATCGTTCACCGAGACCTGAAACCAGAGAACATTCTGGTGACAAGTGGTGGAACTGTCAAGCTGGCAGACTTTGGCCTAGCCAGAATCTACAGCTACCAGATGGCCCTTACACCGGTGGTTAGTGAAAAGATGGTAGCTGAATGGGTTCTGGTCGAGGGTAGGAGATTGATCACCCATAATAGTTGAGAAGTCCTGTGTTTTTCATCTGTAGTTAAGTAGTTGTGATTCATAGTAGCTAAGATGGCCCTCATGTACCTTTCCTACTCCCTTTAGGTGGTTACACTCTGGTACCGGGCTCCTGAAGTTCTTCTGCAGTCTACCTATGCAACACCAGTGGACATGTGGAGTGTTGGCTGTATTTTTGCAGAGATGTTTCGTCGAAAGTATGGGACCCAAAACCTTAAACCATCTTGAGTTCCCCAAATCTCTCTGTTCATGAGCTACATCCATACCTTGCCCATTCTTTTATTTGAGTACTCCCCACTACTTTGCCCACAATCAGAAGCTCTGAAATGTTGTGGAATTACACAGGTTATGTCTTTATTCTCTATACTCTCTATTTAACAATAGTAGTTCCACTATTATTTTGGAAAATAACTGCGACCTTGTATGCTTTCTCTTTAGACCTCTCTTCTGTGGAAACTCTGAAGCTGACCAGTTGGGCAAAATCTTTGAGTAAGTGCCCAAGAACGAGGAAAGTGTCTTCCATTCTGAATCCTGCTTCTGCTGAGTCTATATCTGGGGGTGGGAGTTGGAGGACCCAACTGACCAGAGTTCTGTTCCCATCACAGCCTGATTGGGCTGCCTCCAGAGGATGACTGGCCACGAGATGTATCTTTACCCCGAGGAGCCTTTTCTCCCAGAGGGCCTCGCCCAGTGCAGTCAGTGGTACCTGAGATGGAAGAGTCTGGAGCACAGCTACTGCTGGTACTAGGCATGGACGTGGGGTGGGGTTGGGGTGGGAAATGGAGTAAATAGCACATAAGGGCCCAGACTACTAGTTTATGAGACCTGTTTGGTAGATAGGCTGCAGTTTTTATTGCTGCTGTGAATGACCACCCACAAAGACTGATAGAGAAAGTAGCCCGCCCCAGGTATGGTAGATGTGGGCAACAGGCTTTTTTCCCCATGGTTTTCTGACCTTGGCCTGTCCTCTTAGGAGATGCTGACATTTAACCCGCACAAGCGAATCTCTGCCTTCCGAGCCCTGCAGCACTCTTACCTACATAAGGAAGAGGGTGACCCAGAGTAAACAGTGGAGTGGCTGCCACAGAAGGAAGAAAAGGTGCCATTTCCCTTCTGGACACTTGAGTAGAGACAACACCCAGTGAGAAGGGGACCTCTGCCATTGTCTGAGGCTGTGGTGCGCCTGCAATTTTTTACAGAGAATATTTTGCTGCCTTAATGATATTCCCCATCCTCCCTCCTTTTGAGGTTTATAATCTTGTGCCCCATTTCTCTACACTAAGGGGTATATCTCTTACCCCACCTTACCTTTATACTGGTTCTTTTTTATACAGGAAAACAAAAACAAGACAAAAAAATGTTGTCTGTATTTTTTTTTAATGTTTCTTTTCTCTGATTGGCTTTGCCAAAGGGAGACTGGAGAAATCAATTAAAGGGAGGAACTTCTCTGCAGAACCTTAAACACTCTCCCTAAGTTACAAAGGACCTAGGCAGGCGGAGCCCCTTAACTGGCAAAGAGAAATTAGGTGCTTCTTTGATTATAGAGCTTAAAAGGGATTTATTTTTATATTCACTGAACTTGCTCAAACTGGGTCCCATACGTTTAAGAGTTCTTGGTAGTTTTCTGGGCTCTATTCCTGATTGATCCTTGGAGTCAGGCCAGGTGTGCTGAGGTGGTCCAACATGTAGAAGAGTAAAGAGGGGAAACAGCTATAAATGACTCCAGGTATCATCCACAGGAGCTGCCCATATCCACGTGGGAGAGAAGGGTAAAATTTTTGTTTCTGTTTCTTACAATCTTATTCCCATCAAAATATGTCAAGGCCTAGTCACTCAGTTAGTTTTAGGGTATTTGGCAGAGGGCCTTTCCTTTTTTCTCAAAGGATATAGACTCCAGGTTTTCCTTAAGGGAGAAGTAAAACGCTGAGAGAGCAGGAAAGAAGTCAAAAAGATCCACGGTCTCATAGAAAGGCGCTGGGGTTAGCTCGAGGATCCTTCTGATTCCGAAATCTCATTGCTAGCCAGACACCAAGGATCTATCGGAAGAAAGGGAAAGAGAGAGTGCAAATCAATTGTTAATCTGGGAGAGAGGGTTGACAAAGGGTATGTGTACATGAGGAAACTGGAGAATGGTACCTCTGTAAAGCTAAAGAAGAGTCCAACACCTCCTAGGATTTTCAGAGCTTCATCTGAATGCTTAAGAAACTTATGTCCACACATCTGGCATGTGGAGCTTCTGTTCCTGCAGAGCTGAGGGTGAAAAGTATACCAAAAAATGCAAAGTTGTTAACTTGTCCGGTGCAGATAATTAAGGTGAATGACCCTTAAAAGTTATTTACTAGTATCTGGCCAGTGTCTTACAGACTGAAATCTCACTTGGTCAAATCACCATTCTCTGTATCCTTGCTTTCACCAACAATATCAGCACAAGAGAGCTGCTAGAGAGGCAAACATCTTTTAAATTAAATCTGCCAATTTGCCTAGTTTCTACCTCCTCTGCTTTGTTCCCCTACCTCCCAACTCACTGCATTGCAGGAAGTGTCATCTTGGTACTGGGTTGTGAGGTTGAATAAACCACAGCAGTCAAAACTTCTTTCCAGTTCATGCCGGGTTGTGTTGCTTATGACCCACCAAGAGGCATTGATGACATCTGTCTGGAGGACACAGGCAAAGGGAAGTTAATCTCCCTACATCCCTCATCTCAGTTCAAGTGCAGGTTCCTATTAGAGCAAAGAGTATGTCTCAGAAATGTAGTGTGTTGGGATTACAAAAAGTAAATGCTTTCTCAGATTCTGTCTAGAACATCCTCACGAATTACCCATACATCCCAGAGAAAGCAAATGGCTTTCAAGTCTGGAGTGAACCTAGGGTTGATTTGGGGTAGTTAGGACCAGACTCGGAACTAGGCGGGGGTGAGGTGGGGACAACTGTCAAGTATTTAAAAGGGTATCCCCTTATCCTTACCTGTTTGCTGCGGTTAATAGCCAAACATGAGCAAGAGATTCCAAACTGAAAGATGAAGACCAGACCAAGGATGATCATGTACTGAGCAGGAGTGTTACGGAAAAAATATCTAGATTCTTTCATGCTCCATTTAAAATAACAGGTCTTATTCACAGGAGTTATACAACCATGTCAAGTTGAGAACAAAATCATTAGCCCTTGTGTGTGGACCTTGGTGTAGGGCAGGGCGTAAGAAATGTTCCCAAGACCCTTTAAATCCTCTAAGCTATCATCCTACTCAACTCTGCTCTCCCAAGAACCCCAGTGACCTATCACTTCAGGTCAGGATACAAAGAATAGCAGGACTTGGTGATGGTTGACAGCACCCACCAGTCCAACCACTGCGATGAGGAGAAGGAAGACTCCTACAGCAATGACTCCTCCAATGATGTGGATGCTGGACACCAGACCCAGGCCCTTGCCCCAAGCAGCCACTCCAATGAGCAACAAGCCCACCAGCTACAGGAAACAAACAGGCTACATCTCAAAATAATTCTAGAATGCTGCACCATCAGAGACTAATACAAAGGAACTGGGCAAAATAGGACAATTGAGCTGGGTGTAGATGGTGGGGGCTGCGATCAGAAGTAAGAATATCGTTGGATGGTCTTCTCGGAGGTTGCAAAGGCTGCAGTGAGAGGGGGCAAGGTCAACAGTCTTCAAACATACAATCGGAACCCTCAGCATTATTTGTTGCTTCTATCTTGGGAAGAAACTGGTTCACAGAAGTGAGGGATGAGACTTTATACCCACAGCTCCCACCCCAGACAAGCCCCTTCATCACCGGAAGTCTCTCCTCTCCACGGAAGTCGACAGGAATCCCCTCTTCGCCGGAAGTGCCTGGGAATCATGTCGGAACCCCTAGTACACCCCTCTCCCTGCCGGAAGTCCCCTGGAGATTCTCCCCATTCGCCTTTCCACCCTAAAGCTACCCCCACCTCCAAAACCTCACCATATAGACCACGTTGAGAGCGCACAGCGCATTCTTGGAGCAGGCAAAGCCACCACAAACCATCTCCCAGCTCTGGGGACACAAGCGATCCCAAGGACTTGGGGGGAGGGTACTGGGGACCGTCTCCTAAAACCGCCACAGCTTATGTCTCTTTAAATCAAGGCCAGCCAAATCAAGTCTTTGCGTCTGCACCGACCCACCCCTGCTAATGGATTGGCGAAACTCAAGGCTAATTCAGGATGTCAATGGTTTGAACGCCAGTCAATCTGAATTACGTCACTAGCCTGCCTCTGGGCTCCTCCCTCACTTTCTTCATTGGATGAAACTTAAACCAGGAGGTAGGGTTTCTAGCCGTTCTCAGACCACCCAGAGCCTAAACTTTAGAAACCCGGATTGAAAAACCTAGGTTTCTATGGTCAGAGTTGAGAGAGAGCTAATGTGAGGAGGCTATGGAGATATTAAGAGTAATCCAGCGCGGAGGCGCACACCGTAATCCCAGCAGTTGGGAGGGTGAGGCCAAAGGTTTGCAAGTTCAAGTCCTGCCTGGGCAATTTAGCGAGCCCACCCCGCCCCCCTCAAAGAATAAAGGCTGGGGCTGGAGCTCAGAGTGAGGGTCCTAAATTCAGGCCCTGAAAAAGGGGCTTCCAGAGCTGAACAGAAAGGGCTCCGCCCCTAGAAGGAGGGCTCTTCCCCGCCTCTTCCCCTTGTCCCGCAGTGACCTCATGATGACGACGACACTATCGCTTGGTTGTTATTGTGTCACACTCGGGAATACCCAGAAGAACCCAATTTTAAGCTCTAACCCGACCACAGAGATTCCCGGTTGGGCATAGCAACAGCCAAAACTTAACGTTTGTGTCCACTGGAACACATGTTCCGTTCCAGATCCCTTTATGCCTGAAATTCATTGTGGAGTACAGCAGCCTCTGGCCGTCGCAGTCTTTTTAATAAAGCCACAGGTGCGCGCGCGCACACACACACACACACACACAGAGAGGTGTGCACAGAATCTTCAGAGCACATGCTTGACCCCTGGCTTGCAACAACTGACCTAAAGGGAGCAGTCTGAGATACAAATACAAGAAGGAGGAGTCTCCACATTTTCACTCCAGAGGTGGGCATGGTGGTTGCTCAATACTGTAACTGTTCACTATTGCACAATTGCTCTCACAGTCTGCCCTTTTCGTGGGAATGGGCAAAGTGGTAATCCCTCTCCCTCCTAGGAGAAAGAAGCAGTTTTAGTGGGGGAAAAAAAAAACCTTTCATCAACCTCATGGAATGATTCTGTTGTGTGTACTTACATTCTATGGCTGCTAAAACAGTATAGTTTTATAGCTAGAATCAGATTACATAGTTTCAAACTTTGCCCCCTACTAGCTATGAACTCGTTATGCCTATTTCATCTGTAAAATGGGGCTACATAGGACACTTACCTCTAGCAATACACCTCTAACAACTTCTGGATTGTAATGAGGAATAAATGAGTTAGTATGAGTCAGGCATGGTGGCACACACCTTTAATCCCAGTATTTGGGAGGCTGAGGCAAGAGGATTGGCACAAATCTGAGGCTATCCTGGGATACATAATGAATTCAAGGCCAATTTGAACTAAACAGCAAGACCTTGTCGAAGTAAATAAATAAATAAGCATATGTAGAATGCTTAAAGCTGTATATGTGGCTCATAGAAATACTCAATGTTAAGTACTACTACTTTTCAGGCCATCTAACAGATTGTGTCTAACTCTAGCCTCATCTCTCAACTACACGAATATTCACATATTTATAAATGTCCTTCATAAATTACTATCAATTTATGCCAGGAGAAAAGAAATTTGGCAGGGCCAAAGTGGTCCAAGCCTTGAAATAAAATAATTAAATCAAGCTACAACTACCACTGCTAATTACACCCCCAATGTCCATTTTCTCCTTCCTCGACTACTTTCTTTGCTTTCAGGTCCTAAATTAAGTGCAAGACAATGGTATTAGGGAGAACTGGCTGGCAAGCACTTGATTGTGTGTTTGCTAAAAAGGCTATATAGTAAGTTCAAGGCTAGCCTGACCTACATAGACCCTATCTGAAACAAAAGATAAATAAAAATGTTAAAGTGTTTCAGAAGAGCTAGACCCATATATTTGTTTCACCAATTATTGGACTCTCTGTGCCTCGATTTCCTTTTTTTCATAATGGGAATAAATAATTCTACCCCTTGTACCTGTCACAAGGACATAGAGATATACTGTATACTGATATACTTAGAGATATACTGTAAACTATTAAATATTACATACATGTTAATTATTATAAAAGCAATGGACATAGCCAATGGTAGTTTTATCTGGTTATAGGTTACTTTCCTTCTCTATAACCCATTCTTCCCGTAACTAATAGGCCTTTGAAACAGGAGTTGGTTCCAGTGGATAGCTGACTAAGGGAGGGTGGCAATGCAAGATATAACTATGCAGGTCTCAGTGGGGTAGCAAGTACAGCTGTGCACTACAATTCAGGGCTGTAAGGTAGCAGATCATGTGTGTGGATTCCTGTGTATTTGATGCAATGCAAATTTGCAGATCTCCTGAGTCTATTATGTGTGAGACCTGGCTGGACACATTCTCCTAGAACCAACATCCATTTTAATTAGCTACCTCCCACAGGAGGCCCTGGGACCTTGTTAAGGTAGGTCTCTTCCTCCACCTGGCTGGGGAATCACAGCAAGGCCTGGCTAACAGGGCAGATAGGCCAACGCTAGAGGGAGTGGGAGGTGCAAAAGGTAGTTCTGTCCCAGGCTGTGGGTTTGAAACTCACCAGTCAGGAAGTGAGGCTGACAGACGGAAGGGCGGGCTGCGGCGGAGAGTTCTGAAGATTAGAGTTCTGGGGAACAGCAGAAGGGCCTTCTGGGGTTTGGGGTCTGTGGGGCCATGGGCTTCAAGGCCAGAGGTTGCTGTTAGTCTAGCAAGACAGGTCTGGGCAACATGCATGCCCAGAGGCAGTTAGCTGTAGCCACAGTGAAAGCAGAAATCAGACGACATGAGGTAGCCAAGCAGGCTCTAAACCGCCTCAGGAAACTGGCAGAAAGAGTAAGTGACCCTGATCTCCGGGACAGCATCCAGGCCTCACTGGGCACCATACAAGGTACGTGAATGATCAGCACCCACCTTGGATGTACTGGAGACCAGCAGGGGCATAGATGGGCTAGCTGTGTCATATCTCAGTCAGCTACTTCCTAGTCTCCAAGATGAAGCTGGGACTCTGAGGAAGAATACATTTGGGGAGGATGGAAAATGACATGAGAGATAATTTTTCCCGCAACTCTGATCCTTCTCCCAGGAAAATGAAATACAGGTCACTGTTTAGCTGACCTTCTTGGCAATGAAGTGGGTGAGCATGGGGAAGATGGGCTGTGACAGACCCATGGTAGACGTGGTCCGGCCTAGGGAGTCAGAACAGGAAACAGTCTGGGGCAGGAGGTTCTGGGACTGGATAATGTGTTCATTCCCAGGCCCCACTAAGGGTCAGTGACCTCTTGTTCTCTAGATACAGAAAGTAACAGAGAGAGACAGAGACAGAGAGGGAGGGAGGGAGGGAGAAAGAGAGAGGAGAGAGAGAGAGAGAGAGAGAGAGAGAGACCATGCAGAGTATCTCAGGCTCTCAGGCACACACTATCAGTTAAACATCATGCTCTGTATAGCCCAAGTACAGAGAGTTTCACAGAACTCTCCTTAGTCCCCTCTTCTCCCCATGTTCCTGTTCCTGTCTTCCCCCACACACACCTTCCGCTCTACCTCCTTAGTGCCATTAGAGCAAGTGATGACAACATAGGGAGGAAGTGCTGCCATGGCAACACCATCCGCCACATCCTCCTGCCCACCCCGGTCTTTAGTCCTGTGGTGGGGCCCTGGTAAGAACAGCTTCTCTGCATCCACAAGGCCTACTGCTAAAGAACTGGTGGAACTGGATGTCATTTCCAGCTTGCTCTCATTTCATTCACCTTTAAGGTACCAAAGAACTCACAAGAGCAAGCCTCTGCATTTGTGGAGGGTGTCTAGTCAAAGCACTAGACATCTCCATCAGATGGATCCTGATCTCTTCCAGTCACTTCAGTTTTCTCTGTTCTTAGCTGCTTATGGAGAAGGGAGTGAAGGTGCAGGGAAGGCCTTTCTGATGGGAGAGGCCTCCAGAGTATAACTTGGGAGAAGGAATCATTGGTTTGGGTTCCCAGTAAGACAGCATAATCCCTCTCCATGCCCCCTCTTCTCATTGCCCTTCTGAGCATAGTGTCAGCTTCTGTCCCACATTTTTTTTTATTGGACCTACACCTACCATGTTCCCTAACAGCCTTAGTTGGAAAGGCAGGCCTAGAGGGAGTGTAGCCCCAAGTCAGAGAGAGAGAGAGAGACAGAGAGAGAGACAGAGAGAGAGACAGAGAGAGAGACAGAGAGAGAGACAGAGGGAGAGGGAGAGGGAGAGACAGAGACAGACAGAGAGAGAAAGGTATCTAGCCCAGGTAAAGAATCTCCCCTTACAGGTTGCATGATGCATGTCTGTAAATCCATCACTCAGGAGGCTGAGCATAAGGATCACCTAGAGTCTAAGGTCAGCCTGGGCTACACAGTGAGTTCAAGGCCTGCCTGAACTACATAGAGAGATCCTGGGTAAAAGAATCTCCCTTTTTCTGGGGGAAGGAGAAAAGTAGAGAGGTGTAGAAAAGTAGAGGGTGAAGTAGGTAGAGGGTGAGAGGATTCTAGTTTTTTTTCCCCCTTTTATGGTGCTGAGGATGGAACCCAGGGGTTCCAGGGCCTCATACATGATAGATAAGTGCTCTCCACTGAGTTACACCCCCAGCCCAAGGTTCTATACTTCACAAGTAATTTGTTCTACAACTTCCCAAGGAGTCAGGATTCTGTTCCCATTGAACAGTAAGGAAAACAGGCCATCACAGGAAGGAAGATTAAGGCAGAGCCAACAATTCTTTACAATCTTCTTCAAAAGAGACTAGAAGGTTCTCCTGTCTTTCACTGGTGTCAACCTGGTTCTGCAGGAATTCGGGGAGAAGCTGCTGACCTCTAAAACAGGACCCGGGAGGGACTGGGCACAGGTTTTTAGGAGACCAAAGGACTTCCAGCATCCTGGTTCAGCGCCCCCACCCTCACCCGTCACCAGGCCAAGCAAACTGAGGGCTCTTGCCTCCAAGAGCCGCCCACGGCAGCACTTATTATAGTCTAGGATGCGTCAGGAGGGTGGGACGACAAATCAGGGGACAGTGAGGCCTCTCCAAATCCTGGGGAGGGGTCCACAAAGCTGCAGGAGATCTCCTTCCTCCCAGCCCACCTCACCCTGTGGGGGTCTCAGCCTCTCTTCTTTCTGTGCTTTTTAGGCTCCTCAGTGAGGCTGAAGGACAGAGAGCCTTGAATTCCAAGGTCCTTTAGAGGGGTGGGCAACACAACAACACAGAGCAAAGGGGGTGAGACCATTGGTCGTGCTTACCTCTTCTTTAACCTTCTAAAAGCTCCGCCCATAAACCTCAGGAGACTAAACAGAAACTCAGAGGAGGCCTGCTGCTGCTGCCTCAACTGAGGGGGTCCATATGTAGGGGGGCAAAATAGCCCACAAGTGGGTAAGCGGGTGTGAGGATAGTGCCTTCACTAACCCAGCACCCTTGGCGGGCCCCCACCAACTGTACGCACCATCCGGCCTCTCTGCTTATCCCTGCCGCTTCTGAGGCACTCTTGGAGCTCCGGTTGCTATGGAGACTGGATGCATTTTGGTATGGGGGGGTGTAGATTGGTAGATGTAGTTCTACTCCCTCTACCTGCAACTGGGGACTTGGTCTCACCCCGGCAGGCAAGGCTCCCAAGTCCTCATATCTCTTCCCCCGCAGGCAACCCCCCATCCCCCGCCAAGTTCCATGTTCGTCCCCTTCCCTGGGGAACACTTTTCAAGTTCACTTTGGGACAGTCGGCGCAAGTCAGAGCCCCACCAAAGCACTAAATGTGGCGATGTGGGTGGGAGAGGGAGCTGGGTGATGAGAAAATGAACTTGTCCAGGTACAGAAAGGGGAGAGGAGTCCTGGGAAAAGGATTTCAGGGTTCCCTACTTTCCCACTTCAACTCCCCTAGAACTGGCAGTGACCCCCAGCTTTCTCTGTTTCTGGCGACTGCCCACCTTTACCCCTAAATACCACACCCCGACAGTCGCTCCCACAAGTCTCTCCCAATCTGGCTGGCGAGAGGAAAGGGCTAGCTTGTAGGAGAAAGTGAGTCCGAGTCCCAGGAAATCCAGCCCAGGATTTGGGAGGGAAATCCAGTCCTGGATTTTGTACCGCCCTCGCAGACAGCGGTGCTGGTGGAGAGGTGGGGGGGGAGAAATGAGGTGGGGGGGCCGGGGGCCGCCTCCTCCTCAATGTGAGGGGAGCGCCCGGACACAGCGCGCATCCGGACCCAGCCGAGCCCGGGCGAGGCCCGGGGACTCTCCGCCGAGATCTCACGCCCCTTCCCCTCCTAGACCCCAGACCCCTGGGTTCCCACCCGCCTCCCGCTCCCTCCTTCCTCCCCCGCCACCTCCTGTATCTCCATCTCCAGCATCCTCCCCGCGCCCCTGCGAATCCTCCCCACGGCCAGCCCCGCTAGCTTCCCACCCTCCTCAAGACCCCCTCTCCGACTGCATCCGCGCCCCTGTCCCCTGAGTCCCGGTTCCCCTCCCCTGCCTCTCCCGCACCGGTTCTTCTCCCCCAGCCTCTGGTCCCCTTTTCTGCCTCTTTTCCTCCGGCTCCCCCATTTGCCCCCCACTACTGTCCTCCCCGCCCTCCTCCGCCCATCTCGGCTCCCCCACCTAGGCCAGGGTGCACGGTCCGGCGCGCCTCCCTGGAGCAGCACCAAGGTCCCGGGGCTCCAAGGGGGTGGGGGCGCAGGGCGGGGAGCATGGGGAGGGGGCGCCCCATGTGATGGGAGGGGGGCGCAAGCGGAGGCGGCGGAGGCGGCGGCGACAGCGGAGCCGGGCCGGGGGCTCAGGGGAGTCCGGGGGCTGGGGGCAGCGAGCAGGGCGGTTCCATGGCCGGGCCCCCCTGAGGCAGTCCGGGGGAGTCCCCTCCCCTCCCCAGCTCGGGGCTCTCCGGGCCCCATGAGCCGGGGCGCGGGCGCGCTTCAGCGCCGGACAACGACCTACCTCATCTCGCTGACCCTGGTCAAGCTCGAGTCGGTTCCCCCGCCACCACCGTCTCCGTCTGCAGTCGCGGCCGGCGCTCCCGGGGCCAGAGGCACCGAGCCTGGGGATCCGGGCAGTCCCCGCGGCGCGGAGGAGCCCGGCAAGAAGCGGCACGAGCGCCTCTTCCACCGGCAGGATGCGCTGTGGATCAGCACGAGCAGCGCGGGCGCGGGGGGCGCGGAGCCCCCAGCCCTGTCCCCAGCTCCGGCCAGCCCAGCCCGCCCTGTGTCCCCTGCACCCGGCCGCCGCCTGTCCCTCTGGGCCGCCCCTCCCGGACCCCCGCTCTCCGGGGGGCTGAGCCCGGACCCCAAGCCTGGGGGCGCCCCCGCCTCCTCCAGACGCCCTCTGCTCAGCAGCCCCAGCTGGGGGGGCCCGGAGCCCGAAGGCCGGCTGGGCGGCGGTGTCCCCGGCTCGTCCTCTCCGCACCCCGGCACCGGGAGCCGGAGACTCAAGGTGGCGCCTCCTCCGCCGGCTCCGAAGCCTTGCAAGACCGTGACCACGAGTGGAGCCAAAGCCGGCGGGGGCAAGGGCGCCGGCAGCCGCCTGTCATGGCCCGAAAGCGAGGGCAAGCCCAGGGTCAAGGGGTCAAAGAGCAGCACCGGGACTGGAGCTTCTGCCGCAGCGGCCGCCGCCGCAGGGGGAGGGGGCGCTGCAGCCACGACCTCTGGTGGGGTCGGGGCTGGGGCCGGAGCCCGAGGGAAGCTGTCCCCTCGGAAAGGCAAGAGTAAGACCTTGGACAACAGTGACTTGCACCCAGGACCGCCTGCGGGCTCTCCGCCTCCGCTAACCATTCCAGCCACCCCGACTCCAGCCGCAGCTGTCGCCGCCGTCGCCTCCGCGCAGCCCCCCGGGCCTGCACCTCCAATCACTCTGGAGCCTCCAGCTCCGGGTCTGAAGCGGGGCCGGGAGGGGGGCCGAGCATCCACTCGTGACCGCAAGATGCTCAAGTTTATCAGCGGTATCTTCACCAAGAGCACAGGGGGGCCGCCTGGCTCCGGGCCCCCTCCCGGACCCCCAGGCCTGTCTTCTGGCAGCGGGTCCAGGGAGCTGCTGGGCGTAGAGCTCCGCGCCTCCCCTAGTGAGTAGGGTCAGGACCTGGTAGTGGGACGGGAGGGCACCTGGAATGCTCAGTTGGGGTGGGAGGTGACGACGTGAGGAGAACTGGGAAGGCTTTTCCGTCGGCGGATGAGCCAGGCTCGCTCCTCTGCTAGGGACTGAGGCAAAGAACAGGAGGTTTTGAACAGGGGTGAGCAGCTGCACTGTGCGACGACGTGAGAGGCGACTTGATTTTGGAGGGACTTGGTTAGAGTGACGATAGGCAGTTGCTCTCAGAGAAGTCTAGAGGGACATTGAAGGAGAAGCCTCAGTTTCCCCAGAGCACTTGGGGCAGGTGGCAAGACAGTGACCTTGCAGGCAGCTCCTCAACAGGGACAGGTATTCTGTGTTGGAAGCAGGCTCGTGGTGTTCTCCCCGCGACAGCGAAGGTGTGGGCCGCCCGCGGGTGTGCGGGGGCTGGAACGTGCTGAATATTTAAATGCGAAGCGAGAGAGGGCAGGGAGGAAGCCTCCCGCCCCGCGGCCCACCCCCGCCCCACAGCGGCGTCCGCACCCCCAGGGTTTGACCCCGTGTGGGGGGGGGCGGAACTGCTGCAAAGACAATTCTTACCCCAAGAGAGGGGAGGCTGTTCGGGGAAGGTAGTGTTTTACTTATTTATTTCCCAGGGGTGTCTTTATTACTGTTTTTTAACTGGGGGAGACAGGCAGGAACTCAGTTGGGCTCACACTCCCCAGAGAGGAGGCGGTTTGGAAGCGGGGGCGGCCCCCGGGGCTTGGCTCTGGAGCGGGTGGGAGCAGATGGCTCCGGATCCCAGAGTTCCCGCCGCAGCTGCGGCGCCCCGGGAACGTCCGGCAGTGTCAGGAGTGGGGGCTGGACCCGGCCTGCGGAAGGAGCCTCCTTGCCCCCCAGTCCGTGGCTTCTCGGGCCTACGGGCAAAGCCCTCCCTCGCAGTTCTTTCAGAGAAGCTTATGAGAAGGCTGTGGAAGAGGGAAGCTAAGGAAAATCCTTTGAGGTGTGAAGAGAAGTCAGGGCCACCGTGCCATTGACCTTGAAAAAGGGAGGGAAAGCCAGCCCTCACCTCAGTTTCTCTACAGTGAAATGGAGGTTGAGGAAGACTCTCTCCTTCTGTCTTCTATTTCCTCTCAGATCTGCCGTGGGGGGGGGGGGTCTTTCCAGGGGGAAGAACCCAACACTGTTAGAACACTACTTTCTCAGTCTGGAGCAAGGACCCACGTTTGGGGATGTGCTTTAAGGAAGATGCCAACTGAAGTATTTTTGTCTTGCTAGCTCTGTTGCTAAGCAACCCACTGAGCGGCAGCAACAGCTGTGTGGAGAAGCTGGGATGGGAGGACTAAGGACCACTCAGACCTATCTGTTTTACACACCTCTCTGTGAAGGCAGGGTCCTCGAAGTTCAGGGAGCTGCAAAGAAAGGAGGGGTGACTGAGGGTCTGGAGTCCTACCACCCAAGAGCCATCCCTCTTACCTCCCCTCTTCCATTGTAGAGGCTGTGATCAATAGCCAGGAATGGACTTTGAGCCGCTCCATTCCTGAACTGCGCCTGGTAGGTAACCCAGGCCCCTGGCCTGCAGGGATGATTAAACTCTCCCCACTGCATTCTCTGCGCTCCTTGCACCTGTCTCCAGTCTTTCTGTGAAAAGAGTACTAGTTTTCCAGTTCTCTTGAGAGACTGCCTTCTTACACTGTTGTTGGGCTTGACACATCTGCGCAGCTTTTGGTTCTCTAGTCGTGCTCTTTTCTTTGCTAGTCCAGGGCTCTCTTCCAGGCTTCTCTTCATTTTTGACTTTGGCCTTTGCCCCTTCATGTTCTCTTGCCTAGAATAGGGACGGACACACACACACACACACACACACACACAACATATGTCTAATATATTTCCTAAACACAAAAAAGCTGGTCTTCAGCTGCTGACCTTCTTCACCTTGTAGTCAACCTCAAGCTCAGGATCATTTCTTAATATGCTTCTATCCAGTTGCTTTCTCCTGACTACCTGTTATCCGGGCCCTGTAAGATCTGCTTGGGTGAATTAACATTGCCAGTCTCTTTGGGTTCTCTGGCTTGAGCAGATCCAAGCATTTTTCCTCTTCTCAATTTTATCTCTGTTTTTTCAACCTTGCTTTCAGGGTGTTCTGGGTGACACCAGGAGTGGGAAGTCATCACTCATTCACCGATTCCTGACTGGCTCATACCAGGTGCTGGAAAAGACGGAGAGTGAGTTCTTAGGAGCCATAGTAAGCTAAGGATTAGGTTTGGGGGGCTAGTAAGACCAGGGACTGGGAAGGTTTGGAGACTAAGGTGAAGGATGAAGCCATACTAGTTAGAGTAGAGGGAACCTGGAAAATTTGTGTGACCTGTCATCTCTGACCTGTTTATCCTCAACTGTTCTGGACAGGTGAGCAGTACAAGAAAGAGATGTTGGTGGATGGGCAGACTCACCTGGTGCTGATCCGAGAGGAAGCTGGGGCCCCTGATGCCAAGGTGAGGGGTAGAGGACATAGGGTGGGTGGGCTGGCTGGGGTTGGTGTTGGCCAAGGGAGAGGGCTGTGGCTTCCCTCTACATAATGTTCAAAGGAGTGGACCTATCTGACCCTCCATTTGCCTTCCCACCCTCCGCAAGTTCTCAGGCTGGGCAGATGCTGTTATCTTCGTCTTCAGCCTGGAGGATGAGAACAGTTTCCAGGCTGTGAGCCACCTCCATGGGCAGCTAAGCTCCCTTCGTGGAGAGGGGCGAGGAGGCCTGGCCCTGGCACTGGTGGGGACACAAGGTAAGAAGGGGTTGGGAGAAGCACTGTATTCAAGGGACCCCTAGGTGCCTCTAGGGTATTACCCAGTATGAGAGTGAACTTGTTAAAGTCTGAAAATAGCCATTTCAGTGTCATTAACCCTCCAGAGAGAGCCTGATCTTCAAATAAGGTAGTCATAAATGAAACACACCAAGGTCTGAGCAGAGAAAAGGGGACTACCAAGGAGGCAAAGACAGTCATAGTAGCCATCTCTAGCCCTCTCCTGAAATGTCATCTGCCTTGTATTCATACCCTGCCATTTCCTGATGAAACCACAAGACACACAGAAAATCTTAAGTAGTATGGATAGAAAGCTTTCCATTTCCCCCTTCCTACAGCCGAGTCAGGCTGATACCTTTAGAAAGAACTTAAGCTGAAAACAAAGGAAATGCTGGGGAAACCAAGAGTGCAGAAAACCTTCCAGTTCTCAAAGAAGTGACTTAGAAGCTCTGAGACTCTCCACCAGAGAAGGAGGAGCTTTTCTTTCCAGTGCTACCTGAGTCAAGCCACCAGGACTTCGTGTAGATGCTTGTGCTGCAGGGACTGGCCTCCGTCTGTAAGTTGCAGCCTGGTTTCTCTCTGCAGAGTGAACAGTCCACCTGTTACCATGGGCATCCAGCCTTTTCTTGGTGTACGTTATTATCCTCTTTCTCAAGACGGGTCAACTGAGTTGCAGGGTAGAGTGTTCATCACTTGTGAGTCTCGGACATTTTTCAAACCTTGTCAGGAAGCTCCCCTCACATCTGGAGTATTCTTTGAAAACACACACACTGACACACATACACCTCACACAGGCTCCTTACACGAAGCTGGCTTTGTGAGCTGGATCCAGAACCTGGCGGCTTATACACTCCATTCCTTGTATGGACTGACAGATCCCACCTCCCATGTGCCTGGAGCACAAGGGAAAGGAAATCCTGAACAGCAGAGAAGGAGCCTCTCATCCAGTCCTGCCCTTTTTCTGTTCTCAGACAGGATCAGTGCTTCCTCCCCTCGGGTGGTGGGTGATGCTCGTGCCAGGGCTCTGTGCGCAGATATGAAACGCTGCAGCTATTATGAGACTTGTGCAACCTACGGGCTCAATGTGGATCGGGTCTTCCAGGAGGGTGAGTGTGGCAATACCAGCATATGTGGGAACTGGGGAGCTATGAGCCAGGAGTATTATAGAGGCTTAGTGTCTAGACCTGTAATGTCTGATAGTACACTAGCCTCTGGGAGTCAGGACAGATCATATAGGCCCAAGAGGGTTTGCTTAATAGTCACATGGTCCTCTTGGGCTCCAGAAACTGGTAAGCCCACGGGTGGCATGGTGACCAGTGAAAGTTGGGACTCATGTTATCTCCTGGTGTTTTCTCAAAGGTAGGCATGGAAGGGTGGTCTTGGGAATCTGCCCTGTTCACACCTCCTTCCTCCCCCCCCCCACTCAGTGGCCCAGAAGGTGGTGACTTTGCGCAAACAGCAACAGCTTCTGGCTGCATGCAAGTCCCTGCCCAGCTCTCCAAGCCACTCAGCTGCTTCTACCCCTGTAGCTGGGCAGGTGAGTTGATGTTTCAGAGACAAAAGAGAAGGGCTGGGGATCCAAACACAGATACAGAATACTAAACGATGTTGGAGGAGCTGGCAACAGGTAGAAATGGCAGATACTTTCATAGACAGTGCATTGGGCTGAAATTCAGCCAGGTTTGAGGTGCTATTTGCAATGTCCTTGAATGAGTCACCTAACCTTCCAAGGTTATCTGAAAGATCGTATGGCATAATGTGTGAAAAGTCAATCTGCAAAACTGAATGCACTCTAAACAATGCTAGTCAGAATTTTCATTATGCATGATAATGTTGATAAATAGTGATGAGATCAGGGAGTGTCTCCAATTCCCCATAACTAGATGTAAGGGTAGCTTGGTGAAGGAGGGGTAGCTCAACTTTACTGGCTTTTCCTTGTCCCTAGGCTAGCAATGGGGGTCACACTAGCGACTACTCTTCTTCCCTTCCATCCTCCCCCAATGTTGGTCACCGGGAACTGCGAGCTGAGGTGGCTGCAGTGGCTGGATTGAGCACCCCAGGGTCCCTGCACCGGGCAGCCAAACGCAGGACCAGTCTCTTTGCGGTATTAAATATCTCTACTCTCCTGTTTTATGTTACTTTCCCATCTTCCCTAGTTCACAGATCCTTCTTGCGGGCCCTTCTTCATTTGTCTTCCCTGTCCTTCTCTCTGTCTTTCATCTGATGGATCCCAATAACCATTCTAGAATCGTCGGGGTAGTGACTCTGAGAAGCGAAGCTTGGACAGTCGGGGAGAGACAACAGGGAGTGGACGAGCCATCCCTATCAAACAGGTGAGTGGTCCCTGGGTCAGGGAAGGCTGGGGTCAGCTAGTCTTAGCTGGATTTTCTCTCACATGTGTCTTTCCATATTCTAGAGCTTCCTACTAAAGCGAAGTGGCAATTCCTTGAACAAAGAATGGAAGAAGAAATACGTGACCCTGTCCAGCAATGGCTTCCTACTCTACCACCCCAGCATTAATGTGAGTGGCAGAAAGTGGGCCACACTGCCTAGCCTTGGAGGCCCTTCTTGCTCTACCTTGTGCCTCTGACAAGCATGAGTATCATTCTGGGAAACTCTAGTCCTCCTGTTCACTTCAGTTTAGCAAGCATGTTAAGAGCCCACCATTTGCCCATGCTTGGGATGCGAAGGTAATTTCATCTCCCCAGGAACTTAGTCTAGTGAGAGAGCACCCAGGAAGGGCCTGGCCCTGGCCTGCTATTCGGGGCTGCTTTCTGGAAGAGATAATGCTAAGCCAAGCCTGATGGGTCCATCCCCTAGAAGCTCATCCCAGCCCAGTCAGCACTGAGAGCCCCATCCCATACTATTTACTGCTTCCCAGCACCTTCAGAGACCCCAGCCTCCTGTACTCTCAATCCCTGTACCCCTCCAGGATTACATCCATAGCACCCATGGCAAGGAGATGGACTTGCTGCGAACAACAGTCAAAGTCCCAGGCAAGAGGCCCCCAAGGGCCATCTCTGCCTTTGGCCCTTCAGCCAGCATCAATGGGCTGGTCAAAGACATGAGCACTGTCCAGATGGGTGAAGGCCCTGGTGAGTGGGGCTCATGACAGAAGAGTAAGAGAGTAGCCAGGACTGGAGAAAAGGGTGGAGAAGGAGGGGAGTGGGGCTGGCACTGGATAAGTGGAGAGGCGGGTGATAAAGAGGGGTTACATAGGAGAAGGGCCCGGGAACAGAGAGGTTCATGGGGTTTCATCTTCTTCCTCTTCTGACAGAAGCCACTATTCCCACACCAAGCCCCAGCCCCAGCCCTAGTTCCCTGCAGCCACCACCAGACCAGACATCGAAGCACCTGCTGAAGCCAGACAGAAATTTGGCCCGAGCCCTCAGCACTGGTCAGTGGAATTACCCTCCTTCCATCATTTTCCAGATACAGTGGGATGTTGGAGGCTGAGGATGTAGCTCAGTGGTAGGGCACTTGCCTAGCATATGTAAAGCCTTAGGTTCAATCCCCAGTGCCAAAAAAAAAAAAGGAGAGACAGAGATGACTTACAAATGGGATGTGGGTGGGAAGTGAAATCAGGGTGGAGGCTTAGAACTGGAATACATGCAGGAGTGAACACATGGAGTGTCTGCTGGGTGCCCGGCACCAAGCCCAAACACACTGTGTCTATCATGGTAGTTAAGACTTGGGGGCTTTAGACCCATGCTGCCTCAGCAGTCCCAGCTTGCCATATGGGCAAGTTACTTGACCTTTCTTTGCCTCAGTTTCCTCATCGATAAAATGGAGACAGTAGTGTCTGCCTTACAGGATTATTTCAGGGTTTAAACTGAGAACAATATCCAGCATATTAATCAGCCATCACTGTTTGGAATGTTTGGAAATACAAGAGCAAGTAGCACTGTAATATCACAACATTACTAGGTCAAGATTATTATCCCTCATGTTAGGGATGAAGAAACTGATGAAGTTTGAGTGACTTGCTCAAGGTCTGAAAGGCAGTAAGTGGGAGAGCCTGGACCTGAGTGCAGGTCTGACTAAACCCCACCTCACCTGCCCCACCTCCCACCTCCCCAGGAATGATCCCAGGGGGCCTCGTGGAGAGGGACAAAATGCCAGAGTTAGTTCAGGGGAAGAAACAGGCAATCAAGAAATCAGGAAATCTGTGGAGGGCACAACTGAGGCAGCTATATCCCCCTCCCTAAGACTGTACCCCATCTGGAGACCTGAGCCCCCTGAGTCGGGAACCCCCTCCTTCTCCCATGGTGAAGAAGCAGAGGAGGAAAAAATTGACAACCCCATCGAAGACTGAAGGTGCAGCGGTGCAGGCTGAAGGTGAGACTCTGATGGGCAGTTCCACTCCTACCCTGGACCCACATCCTGACATCAGATCCCTGGCCTAAGTCCTGCAGCAGGAGGAAAGTGCCTGAGCTGAGTGCTTGGCTATCACTACCACTGCACACAAGTTAGTGGAAAAATGGATGGACACCCTCAGTCCCTGTCTTTCCCCCGTTCCTCAGCCAGTGCCTTTACCCCAGTGTTCCCCAGCCCCTGTTCTCAATGACACCCATAAATCTGTAGCTCCTCCCTCTCCTAGTGACTCTGGTTCTTGTACCTGCACTCATCTCCACTTACGACCCCAGTACCTACACCCCTGTCCCTAATGACTCAGTCTACAGCCACTCTTGACTCCTGGACTCTGGCCATCCACCTTCTTCTCCCAATAACTTTGAGTGATTGCCAAGTTTCCTCAACAATCCTTGACCATAGTAATTCCCATTTCTGGTCCTTAGTCACAGCCCAGGCCCCTGTGACTCTTCTTGAGCCCCAGGGCCCTCTCATCCCAGCCTCCCACCCTGCTCTGGTCCCCTTCCCCTGTGTTCACTCAGACCCAACCCCCTCCCCCCCGCAAGGACCTGGCTCCTCTCTGGTTGTGAAAACCCCATGCCCCTGCTTTCTGCCGGGTGCTCAGACCCAGGTTCCAGATCTGCATACTCATGGCTCTTGGCTTTCGCTCCATTCTGCCCCGGGGCCACTGACTTTAGTTCTGCTTTCTCTCCCCATCTGTCTGTCCTGCTTTGTCTCTGGCACTTTCTGTCACTTTCTCTCCATCTTTCCATCTGCCTTTTTCTCCTCCTTTCTTGGTCTCTCTCTGTTTTGCTCTCCATTCTGTCTCTATCTCCTTTGCTTCGGGAAACCAGCCAAGCGCAAAATGTGGAAACTAAAATCCTTTGGTAGTTTAAGAAATATTTATAAAGCAGGTAACAAGTGGGGAGTTGGGAGGGGCGCTCAGCTGGGGTGCAGAGGGTGGGGGTGCCCCTGCCTCTCCCTGCATGTGCTCGGGCTTCCTGCTCTCCCCTACCCTCTGCTTCCCCTCCCCTAGGCCCCCATTCCCAGGGGCTCGGGATGGACGTCCGGGAGGAAGGGTTTGGGGACGGCAGTCCCTGCTTGAGCTCTGTCCCTCATGACCCCATCCCATCCCCCACCCAGAGGAAAACTTTGAGTTCCTGATCGTATCCAGCACTGGTCAGACATGGCACTTTGAGGCAGCCAGCTTCGAAGAGCGGGATGCCTGGGTCCAGGCCATCGAGAGTCAGATCCTCGCTAGTCTGCAGTGCTGTGAGAGCAGCAAAGTCAAGGTAATGGTTTGAGGGGTTGAGTGGGTGGGAGGAGAGCAATGGTGTCTAGGAGGAGGAGGAGGAGGAGGAGGAGGAGGGAGCAGCTCTGGGGGGCAGCCAGTACTGACCCAGCCCCCTCTGCAGCTGCGGACAGACAGCCAGAGTGAAGCTGTGGCCATCCAGGCAATCCGGAACGCCAAGGGAAACTCTATTTGTGTGGACTGCGGGGCCCCCAGTGAGTGCAAGAGGGCAGCAAAGGGGTGTGGGAGATGGCCCTGTGGGCCAGGGCGCGTGGTTTGCTGGAGTCAGTGAATAGGAGGGTGTCTATCTGCACTGCCTAATCGGGAACCAAGCTCTGCACTCCGTCCCCAGACCCAACGTGGGCCAGCCTGAACCTGGGCGCCCTCATCTGCATCGAGTGCTCTGGTATTCACCGAAACCTGGGCACACACCTGTCCCGTGTTCGCTCACTCGACTTGGACGACTGGCCGAGGGAGCTGACCCTGGTGCTGACGGCAATTGGCAACGACATGGCCAACCGCGTGTGGGAGAGCGACACTCGGGGCCGTGCCAAGCCCACGAAGGACTCTTCGAGGTAATGTGAAGGAACGTACCAGGGAGAGGGCTTGCAGCTCCTAATGGGGCCTGTGGGTGAGGGCCGAGGTCCCTAGAACCCTTCAGTTGGCTCCTTGTCTCACAGGGAGGAACGGGAGTCATGGATTCGCGCCAAGTACGAGCAGCTGCTGTTCCTGGCACCGCTGGGCACGACGGAGGAGCCGTGGGGTCGCCAGCTGTGGGCCGCCGTGCAGGCCCAGGACGTGGCCGCCGTGCTCCTGCTGCTGGCTCACGCGCGCCACGGGCCGCTCGACACCAGCGGGGAGGACCCGCAACTGCGCTCCCCGCTCCACCTGGCGGCCGAGCTGGCCCACGTAGTCATCACTCAGCTGCTGCTGTGGGTACGCGAGCGGGCGTGACATTGCCAGGGGGCCCTGGCGGAGGGGTTGGAAGCCTTGGGGAGGTGGCGTGCGCACAGCCTGTGGTCCGCTCGGGGATGTGACTCACGTGACCCTTTCGCTTTCTAGTACGGAGCGGATGTGGCGGCCCGCGACGCGCAGGGCCGCACGGCGCTGTTCTACGCGCGCCAGGCTGGAAGCCAGCTGTGTGCGGACATCCTCCTCCAGCACGGCTGCCCCAGCGAGGGCGGCAGCACCGCCACCACGCCCAGCGCGGCCACCACGCCCAGCATCACCGCCACGCCCAGCCCCCGCCGCCGGAGCAGCGCCGCTAGCGTGGGTCGCGCCGACGCCCCGGTCGCGCTGGTATAGTGGTCCGACACCCCCACCCCCGCGCGGGCCGGGCACGACCACACTGGTTGGACCACCGGACAGATGCACCCACTCACCTCTCCGACGCACACCCTGCCCCACGAGAGCACTTCCCACCCCCACGCGAGCACAGCCCCCACGCCTCCCCTAAGACACGAACTCACCTCCCTCTCCCCAGCGAGGCATGGAGACCCCCAGCTCGACACACCCCTTCTCCACTGTTTTCACACTCGAATTGCTCTGGGCCTGCCTTCCCGCCTGGTGTTTGAGAAGGGACGCCTCCATCGCGGTCTCGGGCGCTTGGACTTGCCCGCTCGCATGCGCCCCTAAAAGCGGGAAAGAGACCTAGCTCTGCCTACTCGACAGTCCCACAGCCGGAGCCCAAACCCAGGCTGGTTCCTGGGGCGATGCCTCGCCAGAGGGAGGGGTTGGTACGTGGAGGGCTAGCCCTGGGACTTGGGGCCAATAGGGGATTCCTTAACCCTTCCATGCTGATCTCACTGCCCTGTGAAGGGGAGAAGGGCAGCGAGGGGCAGGACCCCTGCTGCTCATGGAGGTGGGGGCGTCCCTAACCCTTTCCGTGAAAGGGACCAAGAGTAGTAGAAATCAGAATGTTCCCCCACACCTACCCATGGATGGAAGCTGAAGGACCAGGGGGAGCCAAGAGTCTGGTTCCCTTCTTTACAACCTTGGGAGGAATGAGATGGAGCAGGAACAGGCTAAAGGGGCTGGGAAAGGGCCTTGTAATTTATTGCTTTGTTCCCCGACATGGGGGTGGGGTGGGCAGGGGCGTGGGGAGGGTGTTTTGGGATAGGGGAAGCCAAGGGTGGGCAGGGGGCGGGGCGGGGCGGGGGTGCTCTCGGGTTGTGTCTGTGCCTGTGACTGCGTACCTGTGACTGTGCAGCTCCGTGGTGATCTGGGGTAGGGGCACCCCTACAATGGGACCCCTCCCCCATTCTTTCTTTCTGTCCAGCCCCTCCCTCCCGCTGGAGCAGCTCCAGACCCTTCCTGGCAACCTCACGCTCCCTCCTAACCAGGGCTGAGGTTGTGCAGTGGCTGCGTTTTCTAGGCCCCTTGGCCCCCAAAAGGGGGTGGTGGGATGGACTTAACCTGGCCCAGCTGTGCCTCCCTCAACCAACCCAGCCCTTGGACCATCTATGTCAGTGGTTTCTGGTTTTTTTGTTTTGTTTTGTTTTTTTCTGGCTAAAATATTTTGCAAAAGACCAGGTAATTGGGAGGGAAGTAGGGTGGGGCAGAGGGGATGCCCCCCCTCATTTCCTCAGAGGCAGGTGGTGTGAATCTTCAACAGCAATTAAAGAGGAAGTGATTTTGTCTAGGAGGAGAGCTGCTGGTCTGTTCTTGAAGAGGCAGGTCAGGGTATGGCCTTGGTCAAAGTGGGGAACCGGAGGTGGGAATGGGCTGGGCAGAGATGCCTCCTGCCAGGCTAGCAGCAGGGCAGTGCCCAGCGGTTCATATGATGGACACAGACCAGGGGTTACACATGTGAAGATCCTGGGAGCAGAGAAGTCATACTTGCAAGATGACTCCAGTTCTTGGAGAGGGGGTGTGGTGTTTAGGAGTGGACGGGCCTGTGGGGCCAGGGTGAGAAGACAGGTCACTCAGGTTAAAAATGGAAACATCTCATTTTGAAACC
This sequence comes from Dolichotis patagonum, assembly GCA_004027295.1. Lineage (NCBI taxonomy): Eukaryota > Metazoa > Chordata > Mammalia > Rodentia > Caviidae > Dolichotis > Dolichotis patagonum. Next base: position 40,724 of record PVJX010016136.1, read on the forward strand.
TGGCCTTCCACTCCCTAGCTAGAGGCCTTGGGCGTTTGCCCTCAGTGGCATCTGTTTACTTACAATCCCCACACTTTCTGCTCAGAGAATATCTGCTAGGTGTGACAGACAGCCCTTAGGGAGGGCTGCCCTAAGCCAGTTTACTCCCCTTGAACACTAGGCACCAGAAAAGAAAATTCTTTCTTCTGGCCATGATCAGGTACCAGGGAGGGTAGGGGTGAAACACCTCCCGGCACAGACTTCCCAGCTGGCTGTATGTCCACAAGCTCTGTGCTGGCTCACCTCTGTCACCACCCTGCTGACAGTGGCTGAACT
>PVJX010016137.1:0-41028 GCA_004027295.1 Dolichotis patagonum
TTATTGCCCAGAATTGCCTTTGATATTCTAGGTTTCTTCTGGTTCCAAATGAATTTTAGGAGTGTTTTCTCTAGATCTATGAGGTATGTCAATGATATTTTAATTGGGATTGCAAAAATCTGTATAAGAGTTTTGAGAGTATGGCCATTTTCACAATGTTGGTTCTTCCTAGCCAAGGGCATGGAACATCTTTCCATTTTCTAATATCCTCTTCAATCTCCTTTTTTTTAGCATAGTATAATTTTAAGTATATAGGACTTTTACGTTTTTAGTTGATTCCTAAATATTTCATTTTTTAGATGTTATTGTGAAGGGTGATATTTCCATAATTTCTCTCAGTGAGTTTCTTGTTTTTGTACAGGAAGGCTATTGATTTTTGCATGTTGACTTTGTAGCCAGCTACACTGCTGACTTTGTTTATTATCTCTAGTAGTCTTTTAATGGAATTTTTGGGTCTTCTATATAGAGTATCATGTCATCTGCAAATAGTGATAATTTAACTTCTTCCTTTCCTATCTTTATTCCTTTTATTTCTTTCTCTTGTCTGATTGCCCTGGCTAGTGTCTCCAGAACTATATTGAATATTAGTGGTGATAGTGAACATCCTTGTCTTGTTCCTGATTTTAAAGTGAAAGCTTTCTGTTGTTGTCATTTAGTATAATATTGGCTATTGATTTGTCATAGATGGCCTGTATAAGGTTGAGATAGAAACCGTGTATTCCAAGTTTCTGAAGGGTTTTTATAATGAACATGTGTTGGACCTTATTGAAAGCTTTGTTTGCATCTATTGAGAAGACTATGTGGATTTTGTTTTTGGCTCTGTTGATGTGATATATCACATTTATTGATTTGCATATGTTAAACCATCCTTGCATTCCTGGAATAAACCCCACTTGGTCATGATGTATAATCTTCTTGATGAAGCCTGAGGAGGTCTTCTGTTTGGGTGAGGGGTTCATGAGCCTCTCATCGAGACAGCATGGTAATCGCCTGTAGCCCAGTATTCCTAGTGGAAAGGCAGGTCCAGCAGATGTGGTCTCAGGCCCTCTGCAAACAGTCTCCTGGATTTTCCTTGCAGGTGAAGGGCGGGTCTAGCTGTCCCCAGCAGCCCTGGAGAGCACCGGACCTGCGATGTTCTCTGAGGGAAAAGGGCGGGCATAGCTTCCCCAGCAGCTACAGAGAGCACCTGTCCCAAGATGTTCTTTGCGGACGAAGGTCAGGCCTAGCTCCACGAATGAATTTCAAGTGCCATTTTCCTTTTGATTTCATTAAACAGTTGGAGTGTTGGCATAAAAGCATCTCTAAAGTTCTTATAGAATTGAACAGTGAATCCTTTTGCACCTGGATTTTTTCTTGTCATTTTTTTTCTAATCACTTTTTGTTTTTCTCTGTTATTGGATTATTAAGGATTTTTATATTTCCGTGGTTTAGTTTTGGTGATATATATATATATATATATATATATATATATATATATACATATATATATATATATATACATATATATATATGAATTTATCATTTTGATTTAATATTTTCATTTTTTATAAGACAGATTTTCAAAGTGGATGCCAGTAATCTGGATTTTGGCACAATCTGTTGTGATTTTTGTCTTTTTCATTTCTAATTGAGTAAATTTGTGTCTTTCTTTCCTAGTTGTAGAAAGATTGACTAAGAGTGTGTATATTTTATTTGATCATCCAAAGAATCTAGTTTTTGATTCTTTATGTTTTTTTAGTCAATTTCATTAATTTCCTTTCTCTGATCATTAAAATTTATTTCCTGATGCTAACTTTGGTTTTGGATTTGGGTCGCTCTTGTTTTTCTAGGATTTTGAAGTTTATGATTAGATTATTTATTTGAGCTCACTCTTTTTTACTAATGTGGAAGTTCACTGTTTATAAACTTTCCTTTTTCTACTATTTTCACTATGTCCCATATGTTACAACATGTCATACTACCATTATTGTTTGATTTTATAAACTACCTTCTTTAATTTTATCTCTGACTCCTTGATTATTTGAGGTGTAATTCAATTTCCATGTGTTTGCCTGGTTTCTTTGGTGTCTTTTGCCATTGATTTCTAATTTCCTTGCACTATAATCTAATAATATGCATGAGATAATTTTGATTCATTTACATTTACATAAGCATGCTTTATGGGCTATTGTGTTCTATTTTAAGGAATGTCCCAAGTGCTACAAAGAAGAATGTTTAGTCCATTTTTGGATGGAACAATCTGTAATTATCTTTCAGGCTGTTTGTCCAAAGGTTTGGTCCAATACCAATATTTCTTTGTTGATTTTTTTTTCTCTTGTTGATCTATTCGTGACAGCAGGGTATTGAGATCCCTTATAACAATAGAATTGTTATTTATCTGAGTTTTCATTTACATTAGTGTTTATTTTTAAAATGGATGTGCTAGTATTTGTTGCATACATGTTTATGATTTTTAAGTCTCCTTGTTGAATTTTTACCTTAACTGATATGTAGTGGCCTGTGTTTTTTCTGATCAGTCTTGGCTTGAAACCTACCTTGCTGAGACTAAGACAGCAACTCCTGTTTTTGCCAGGTTACTGTTGCATGGACCACTGTTTTCCACCCATTGATTTTTAATCTGTGAGTCTCTTTTTGAATGAAATGCATTTATTGCATACTCCATATTGTTGGGGTTTTGCGTCTTAACCCATTGTACCAATTTGCATCTTTTAATTAGGAAATTGGGAATATTCACCTTTCAGTAATGACTCCCTTTTACCAGATGTGGTGGTGCTTGCCTGTAATCCCAGCAATCTGAAAGCTTGAGAAAGGAGGGTTTCATGTTGTAGGCTACCCTAGACCACTTTATAAGTTAGCAAGACCCTGCCTCAAAAACCAAAAATACAAGCAAACCACAAACAAAACAAAACAAAACAAAAGAAAAACCTCCTGGAGATGTGATACTGAACAAAAATGAAGACAAAATAAAACAGGTGAATATATATTGCCTTTCACCAAAATAGGCTTCTTCTTTTGCCAAATTGTTACACCTATCTTGCCAAACTGAGGAACAGCAAGACTACATGCTGCAGTCAGTGACACACAAGGAAATAGTGATGGGCATTGTCACTTTTAGGAAGAATTTTTGAAGGTATTTTTCCTGCCCAACTATAAGGTCATGAAAGTATGTGTTGACAGAGACCTTTTATCACCATAGACCTCAGGATGGCTATGATGAGATAAGGAAGACTATGCTTTTAATCATAATAGCGATATAAGAAGAAAAATAAATATCTAAAGAAACACAGAAGTCATAATACTATTAAGGCACTGATATTCATGCATGGTTCTTCACTCTAACTTCATTTGACCTCTCTTTGAATACATATGTAATAATATGAAATAGTGATATAAGCTTATTAAACCCAGTGATACAGAATGAAAATTTCATGAGGGTAAGTATTCTATTGTTTTGTTTGTGGCTATACCGTTAGTGGCTGCAACAGTGCGTGCAATATTACAAGCTTTCAATAAATTGTATTTAATTAATTCAGTTTGTAAATAGCAAAACTTTATTGTATTCAACATCAAACATTCAGCATTCAACGTTTAACACTGACAGTGAACAAATAAGCTTGAAAAGTTTTTAAGCACACACTTGACAAAAATTCAGCTTTGGGAGAAGAAATATTTTGGGTACACTTTAAATTCCTTTGACATCCATTTTCTTATCAGAAGCATACTTGTGCTTTGTAGTTGGAACAAGAAACAAATAGTCATAACAGGTAAGGAGAACAGCTTCATTTTACCTACACCAACCTTCCACTTAAAATGGTACAGCTCTGTGATGAGAGATCAATTTATCAGCATGTTCTCTCTTGCATGGTGGTCCTCCCTCATGCTGTAGGGTGTACCAATTTTCCTATTTTCACTCGGCCCAAACTGCCTTTGCAGACCCTGGGCTTTTCTTTCCTTTAATAAAATCTTTCTACCATTAAATAATATATATATATATATATATATATATATATACATATATATATATATATATATATATATACATATATATATATATACTTGGACTGTAATTTTTCCCTTAGGGGAAAAGAGAGCTGAAGAGGTTGTCCAGTGTTCCCGTGCTCTTGGCATATAGCTCCAAGTATTAGTTTCTATCCCACTTCATATGAAGTACAGACACAATTTTCAAAGTTTAGATGTCTTTGGGCCATATAACCATAAAGGAGGGCAGTCAGATTGCCATACCTGAGGCAGCTCTGTGAAAATAAGGGCACAGAATTTCAAGCCACTTTCCTAGGATGGCAGAAGAAAACTGGAGCGTGCCTCCAACATCTCAGCCTGTGATACATCACCCAGATGAAAGGAAAAATATTTCAAAATTGGAAAATAAATGAAGCTAGTAAATCCTCAGAAGGCAAACTCAGTGCATACAGGTCCAAAGAAGACAGATTCCCAGAAAAGATTTGAGATGGTCCCAGAATTTCTCACCTGGCTGGTTAACAAAGAACCTTTCCCTATCAAAAGAATAAATGAAGACTGAGATAAAGATTGATTTTTTAAAAGCACAGATACTGACACAAAACTACAAGAAAATAGAAAACCAAAGAAAGTGGCCAAATTTTTGAGTGCAAATAAATATAAAGGGCTAACCCTAACAAGGAAAATTATCAATTACTTTGCAAAAATTCAAAATAATCATCTAAAATTCCTCTGTGATTTACAAGACTACAAAATGGACAGCTAAGTGAGTCGGGGAAATGATACACTAACAAAGTGAGAATACCAAGAAAGCACTAAAAAAGCACTAAACAGTCATTGGAGGTGGAGAATACAATAACTAAAATGAAAAATTCACTGGAGAGCTTGACCACTGGATTTGATCATTTGAAATTATTCAGTGAAGCAATTTTCTTTAAAAAAATTAAAAGCTTGAAGAAAACCTGTGTCATGGTTTATGTCAGTGGCCCCCAAGTCTCACGCCTTTGCATTATGCATTTGTGATTGGTTCATTGTCTAGCACTTGGATTGGTGGTGTCAGTGCTGCACCCTCATAGGGGGTGGAGCCAGGATGTGATGTAATGGAAGGAAGAAGGTGTGTCTCTCTCTCTTGCTAGTTTCCGCCTTGCTGTTTGCAGCTGCCATGAACTGCGGCCCCACCATGCCACCCTGCCTTGGAGCCAACTGAGTATGGACTGAAACCTCCAAAAACTGTAAGAAATAAACCTTTCCTTTCCCAACTTTGGGCATCACGTATTTTGTCTCAGCGATGAGTAAAAAGTAACTAAGACAACCTGTATGCATTATAGCACTCCATGAAGTTGAGCAAAATATGAAACATGGTAATCTCAGGAAACAGAGGAAAAAGGTGAAGAATGCTTATTTAAAGATATGCTTACCCAAACTCCTCAAATCTGGGGAAGGAAATAGATATTGAGATTGATGAAGCCTAACAGATTCCAAACAATATAACTCCAAAGAAGTCTGCACGAATACCCATTACATTCAGTTTGTCAAATATCAAAGAAACAAAGATAACTTAAAAACTGATCACATGCAAGGTAGACTTCATATGACCATCAGGATTTCTCAGCAGAAGCTTTTCAGGCCAATACAGAGTGAAATGATATATTCAAAGTGATAAAAGGAAAAAATAACCTGCCATCCAAGAATATTACACTTAACAAAAAATCTTTGAAAAATAAAAAATAGATCAAGGCTTTTCAAGACAATATATAGCTGAGGGAGTTTACCAACACTTGATCTGCCAAAAAAAATGCTATACTCAGTTGTTAAAAATTAAATGATAGAAACTAAATAGAAACACAAAAACACATAAAAACAGAGAAATAGGTAAGATTACTCATACACACAAAAATTCTGCAATAATGTAATTATAAGTTGTAAATAACTTTAAATCTAGTATAAAACATAAAAGGAAAAATTTTGAAAATAACTGCAACTATGGAAATATATTAATGTATACCCAATATGAAAAGAAATTACAAAGTAATCTACATAAAGATAGAAGTGAAATCATGTGGGTGAGTTTAAATTGTTGTCTTAAAATATGATGTAATATGATGCTTTAGGCAAGTCTCATGGGAACCACAAAACAAAAATCTGTAGTAGATACACAAAAGAAAACCAGAAAATAATTAACACATTTCACTGTAAAACACAAGTAAATCACATAAGTATACAATAAAAGAAAAAAAGCAGAAAAAGAGGACTAGGAAACACATGGAAAACAATTAACAAAATAACAGTGATACATAACAATCAATAATTGCTTTATATGTAAATGTATTAAATTTTTCAAGCAAAACACATGAAGTAGAGAAAAAGACCTATCTTTGAACTTAATCGAAAAATAAAACCTTTATGGGGGAAAACATCATGTTTTGAGATACATAGATGTTGTGAAATAATGCTTATAATCAAATTCATTAACATATCCATCATTTTATATGCTTGTAGCAATTTTTAATTTCCCAGCTTAGAAACAGATCCTAACAGCATAGTGAAGAAATAGTTTTAAACAAAGAAAGTGTGTTTAGCATGTTACAGTTCCAATTGAGAATACCCCACAAGGCCCCATGCACTCATAGGTAGGGTTTCTGGAAGGTGATTGAATCGTGGGAACAATACAGCTAAATTCTTGTAATGAGGTAAGGCCTGGTCATAAGAGGCATGTTACTGTGTCCATAAGCTCAATACATGTAGTTTTGGTCTTCATTTCCTTAAAAACCATGTTTCACCACATCCTTTTTGGCCATGTGTACTCCTTTTGAGAACTGTCTGTTCCACTCCTTTGCCCATCTATAGAGTGCATTACTGTAGTGGTGCATTGGTTCTCAAATTAATTCATCCAAAGATCCTGGAAAAGATGGCCAGGTTCATGTTCACGTGGGAAAGATGGCCACAGTTGTGCTCATCAATGGATGCAGTTTGCAAACAAAAACAAAAAAAGAAAAACTGCCAAGTGTTCTTTTTTTGTAGTTCCATTTGCTATTTCTATTATTTTCTGTGCTATTTAATTCCTGTTCAGGGTGGTTTTGGCTGTGTCTACTACATCAAGTGTTTTCTCTATGTTTTCTTTTGAAGTTTCCCATCCTATGTGTTTGTCTTCAACCTATTTTGAATTGGCTTTTGAGTGGGATACGAATCTGGTTCCAGTCGTGCACATATGAGTATTCGGTTTTCTCAGCACTTTTGTTAAAGAGGTTGTTTTATTCTCCAACATATGTTTTGGCAACTTTGTCAAGAATCAGACAGTTTCAATGGATATGTAAAACCTCACAAAATCCAACTATAGTTTAATTTGCATTTAAGAATATAGAAAAGCTGAACATTGCAAGATACAAAAGATACTCCATGAAAATGGCAACCAAAAGAGAGCCAGGCTGTCTATATTTATATGTGAAAAAATTAAATTTTAAGTATAAAACTTTCAAAAGAAATAAAGGATATATATGTGATATACATCAGAATCTACATAAATAGCAAAACATGCCTACAGTGAAAACAGGATCAATTTAATAGCAAGACAAAACAATGATAAATATAAATACATTTTCAGATAACATCAGAACACCTACATAAAAAAGATAAACATTAACGAGTCTAAAGGGAGAAATAGATAGAAACACAGTAATAATAAGAGACTTTTAGAGGCCAGGGATTTAACTCAGCAGCATAACCACCTGCCTTGCAAGTGCGAGGTCCTGAGTTCAATTCCTGGTATCAAAATATTAATAATAATAATAATAACAATAATAATGTTAAAATAATGCCTTAGATCAAATTAAACTAAAGGATATTTACAGAACATGCCATTCAACAAGTAGCAGTATATGCATTCTTCATAAGTACACATGAAATCTTCTCATACATAGATTATATACTAGGTCACATCACCATTTATAATTGATTTAGGAAGATGAAAACCATGCCAAGTATCTTTTCTCAACATAATAGAATGAATCTTAGAAATCAGAAACAGAATAAAAATGGGAGAATTCACAAAGATGTGGAAATTAGGCAGATTTCTGAAAAACCAAGAAGTGTAGAAACAAATCAGAATGGCAAGTTGAAATATATACTGAGAAAGTAAAATGTAATGACAAGGTAAGGAAACTTAAAGGAGGCAGGAAAAATAGTACTAGACTGGAGCTTTATTGCAACAATGGCTTCTGATAAACAGAAGAGATTCCAGGTAGCTAACCTATATTTACACTTGAAAAAACTGGAAGAAGAACAAACTAAACACAAAGTGAGCAGAAGACAGGAAAGAATAAAGATGAAGGCAAAGTGGATGAAATAGAGCATAGTAAAATGTTATTAAAGAACCGAGGAAATGGAAACTTGGCTTTTTAAAAAGATCAACAGAATTGACAAAACTTTAGCTAGAATAACAGTAAAACAAAGAGGGAAGGTAAAATCCAAACTGAAGAGACATTACGAGTGATAACACAGCTGTTATAAATACTTATAAGAGACTACACTCCGGCAGTATGTGCCAACACTGAGAAATCTAGAAGAAATTGATAAATTCCAAGAAACGTCACCTACCAACACTTAGGCATGAAGAAATAAAATCAATTCCAGCCAATATGTACAAAGCACATTGAAAACTCTCACGAAAAAATCTCAGAACTACATGACCTACTAGTTTATAGTATCCAACATTTAAAGAAAAATTCACACTGATTTCTTTCTCAAATTGTTGCAAAAATAAAATGCAAAGTCTTTTCCATGCTCATTTTTTTCAATCAGCATTACCATAATCCCAAAGGAAGATAAAAAGACAACAAGAAATGCAAAGTATAGACCAGCCTCCATCCCTAAGGCGCATAGATGCCAAATCCTTAAGAAAGTTGAAATACAGTTCAAAACCATATTAAAAGTATCATACGGCATGGTAAAATGGCATTTCTCCCTAGAGTATAAAGATGTTGCAACATAAATGAATCAATTGAATGGAATAAGCAATACCATTTCCAATTTTTATGTTTTTTTGGTCCATGTTTGCTGTGCATAATGATTACATTCCTCGTAGGAGTCAAAACAATTATGTAACACAACAGAATTTTTTTCTTACCCTTTTCCTCCCATGCTTCACCATCCCTCCATCTCTTGGTCCTCTTTCCAGTAGATGAAGAAATTATATTTGATAAATTCCAAGCATGTTTCATAACAAAAAATCTCAACAAACCATTTATAGAAGAACATTAGGGCAATATAATAATCTAAAAGGAATGAAATTTGGAAAAGGTATGTGCACTTCCATCTTCACTGCAGCGTTAGGCACAATACTCAAGCTATGGAAATAATTTGAATATCCATTGGATAAGAAGACGTGCTATATATATGCATATATATATATATATATATATATATATATATATATATGATATTAGGCTGAAATGAGAAGAAAAAGCTCTCATATGCACAACATGGATAAACCTACAGGAAATTATGGTCAGTGAAATTAACCAACATTTGAAGAACACATATTACATGATTCTAACTAATCATTTGCAATACTCAATTCAAACCTGTAAGAATGGAGAATACAATAGTCAGTGTCTAAAAATAAAAATATTTCACAGTGAACTTAAGAAATGTTTGAGATGCTAGGTTGCACATTAAGTGTTGTTACCACATACCAAAAAGAGAAAAACAAAGGGTTTTCTATTTCAATGCTACAGATTAGGGAAAAACGTCCTAAATTTTTAAATGTTTAAGTGGAAATCAAAATTGTTTTAAATTATATATCCTGTATTGTCAATATAGAAAATCGCAAGATTAACTGAAAGATTATTGAAATTTAAGAAAACATTTCAGTGCCATGCCTCTGTGCAAACAAATACGAGCCCATGCGACTGTTAAGTACTTGAGATGTCTCTAGTTAAAATTAAGATGTTTGTAACATAAATATGGATTTTGTAAAGATTTTGTATGAAATGCTAACAGAAAAAAAATTTCTATAAGTTAAACGTCAAAGTGATAGCAATTTAAATAGATTGAATTACTTGATATGCATTTCATGAACTTAGCAAAGATGTGCACAAACATGTACTGTAGTTCTGCATCCTGGAATGAACAGCAAGAGAATCTTTGATGCTGAATGTGTGCAATTGATTTTACCGAACACTTTTCAAGGTCTCCTGGAGTCCTTAGGAATTGTGGCTTGCAGTACTAGTAGCCTCCACTAGAGGGCACTCATTTCCTCTGAATTGTACTTTTCTTTATTATTACAGTATTCTTTCTATGGACATAGGACTATCAAATTAAGCTGCAGAAATAGCTGCAAAAACCAAACTTTTGGATTTGCTATAAAACAACAGGGCTTTTTAGCACCCTGCGGCTGTCGTATGTTCCACACACATGCTAGAGACTTGATCTTCTATTTATTGATCTTCCTATCTCAGAAGTGACAAGTCTAAAATATTTTTCATTACTGGCCAGCGATCTCAAAAGTAATCTCACATTGTAATTCTTGTTCACAGTCAGCTTCAGGTTAAATGTTAATCTTCTTAGGTTTATATCCCCGTTATTGCTGAGGGCTTAATTAGTGTTTGGCTTTTTAAAGTATCGCTGACCAAGCATCTGTGTTCTCCTAGCTTAAACAACAGTAAAACCTATTTTGTCCTTTTGGAGTCTTAATTATTCCACAGTGGCATTAATGTCCCCTTCTTAAATGCAAACTGGAATCCTTGTGCTAGACAAGTTGGAGTAAGTCCACCCTCGCGTCTTTCTCCTCCTGATTGTTTCTAAGAACCTTATAAAAAGCAACTACGTGAGGACCTGGAAAATTAAGGAATAGTAGGCTGTCAGCAGAGGGATGCCAAAGGGTGAACTCCAGTGGTTATTATTTTTCATGGCTTGTGGGGTTTTTTTTCTTTTATTTCCCAGCTTTTATTCAAGTCACCAAAACACAGAGAAAAAATCACATAGCCATGGACTCAGGAACAAGGGAAGGTCTTTCTAAGAGTGGGGGAGACGGGAAGAATCAACCTTCCTACCTTTTCTTACTATCAACTTTAAAATGTGGAAAGGGTTTGTCTCCAGAAAGGGGTGATAGAGGAATCTGGACTTGTGAATGGAGCTGCTCTCTTGCTGGCTGTGGCCGTGGTTACACGGCTCTGGGCATGCGTCAAAACTCAGAAATCTAAATAGTGTGAATTTTCCTGTATGTAAATTAAAAAATAAATTACTGAAATCTCATAAGTAGCCCTGGATTGCATGCTGTGTTTAATAGGACATGAAATTTTAATTTGGTTACTCAGATATCCAAATCTAATTCTGCTATTCGCCAACTTTGTGATATTTCCTCAATTACTTACCTCCTCGAGCCTCAGTTTCCAATTCTGTGTTTCATTAAATAAGAATATCATGTACTAAGAGTCTAATCAGTATCTCCCCTCTCTCTCTCTCTCTCCTTCTCTTTCTCCTTTCCTCCCTTCTTCCCTCCCACTTCCCTTCCTACTCTCTCTAATAAAAAGAGAAGATCTTATCTGCATAGAAGATTGGAAATACAACCTTTCCCCCTAAGGTGGCATTCATTTTGTTATTGGTACTTGTCCTCATAAATAATAATCACATTCATCATAGGGAACCTGGACCTGTACCTGATATATCTTGGTGCTGCTTTTTTTTAACTATTACTTTCCCTACCCTTCAACTCTCTTTTCCTCTCCATTTACAAAAAGCTTGTTTCCATTTCACCTTTCCATCTTTTTAAGCCCCTTTCCCTTCCTTCTCTCCCTCCTCCCCCTCCCTTATCCCCTTCCTATTTGAATATGCCTTCCTACTTCCCTATAGCTAGTCCCCATTTTGCTCCTTATTTACCCTTTGGGTTTCCTCACAAAAGAGAAACTTGTGTGTCTGATTTACTTCATGTAAGATTGTGGTCTCAAGATACAAATATTTACACTAAAATGTCTCATCCTTATCCTTCTTTATGGTAGAATAATACACCATTGTATATAAAGCCACATCTTCTTTATCCATTCATCTGTTGATGGGCATTTGGGCTGTTTCCAGGATTTAGCTATTCTAAACCGTGCTGCTACAAACATGGATGTGCATATATCACTACAGTATGATGCTTTTAACTCCCTCAGGAAGATACCTAGAAGGGGAATAGCAAAGTCAAATGCAAGCTCTAATTTTAGTTTTCTGATGAATCACCATACTGATTTCCTAGCAGTTGTACAAATTTTCACTTCACCAACAATAGAGAGTGTTCCTTTTTCCCACAGCCCTGCCAGCATTTGAACTGAAAATTCAGTGGAATCTTCTTGCCTTTATATTTCAGAGTGGCTTTCTAAGCTAAATTTGCAAGAAAAGTTTAAAAACTAAGTTAATGTTAACATTCAGTTTAGAGATGTACGCTTGTGTCACTAACGAAGAGCTAAATACTGCTGCATGGTCAGTATAAAACAGCAGAATTCTCAGGCACCTTGTTTTTAATAATAAAAAATGATTAATGTGATATGCTGTGACATGGTACATGGCAGGTGTGATATACTATAAATAAGACAGAACAAGACAAATATTTACATGGCACCTCCTCCATACTCGACAGTGGTTGGTTGGGGTCAGAAATGAGCTTAATTACTGTTGATTCGGTGCTCAAAGAACCCTAAAATGTTTCAGTTACATTAATTTTTCTCAGTTGTTTTGATTTTCTTTTCAATAATCTTTTATGAGTTGCAGGGGAGGGTTCTTTCTGTGTGGATAAAACCAGCTAAGACATACTTGAAGTATTGGTGCACTGCTTTATTCTAACATTTTGGAAAGTTCTGTGCTGGTGAAAAATTTTTAAAAATACAGATTTTAAAACTTTCAAGTCATATAGAAACTAACTGGCATTCCAACAAGAACAATCTTTGATCATAATCTTCCACTGAATTTCTTCCTAAACCTGGACATAAACAGAGATACTCTGTGTAATCTTATCTTTCTTTTTAATTCAAACTTCTCCATTTCTTAATAACTTTATCTATTAATAATGTTGACCGCAAAAGAGTAAGAGAGATAGTATGTTGCTCAGACCCAACGTAATTTCCATTAGTTTTCTTTTCTCATTCGGTGATTAGAGAATGGCATATTTTCTAGGAAATGACATGCTCTTTGAAGAATGCACTCCGGGGCTAGGAGAGCAGCCAGAGGGGAACAGCGTCCAATTTACATACCGTGTAGCTTCTGTAATGGTCGATTTGAGCTCCCACGGTGCAACAATGATGTCCCTTTTTCTCCATTTTGCTTGAAAAAATATTCTATTGTTGGCACTGGATATAACTTCATAAGTCCTCAATTGTCTTACAAAAGTGAAGGGGCAAGTTGAGAAAACTGTCACCACACATGGCCTAAGAAGGCAGTGCACAAAGAGTTTGGCCATGGTGACTGGTGAAAAGAGCTGATGTCCCTTACTATGTCAGCAGGCACTGGGATGGCCACGCTTCAGTTATGGAGAAGACTCATGGACTCCCAGGTGGAAGCAGCCTTAGGAGATAGCACTAAGTCATTCTCTGTTCCACAGCAGAATGCTTTTTTTAAAGTGGTTGACAAATTCATATCTAGTCTTTACTTCAAACCTCTCATTCATAAAGGAGTTTGCTGACTTGACTTTCTGCAAGGCATTAGGCTTCCCATTCTAATGCCGAAAAAACTCACACCCTAATCATACTTACAAAAACAGAACTCCATCTCCAAATGTAAATCCATTGAGAAAGGCAGTTTTCATCATGCATATTAATACAGTGAATAATTAAAGCCCATATGGATTTAAGAAGAATGGGAGATATTGTTAGAAGCTAACAGAGAATCATAAATAGTGATGAAATGATCTGTGTTGGATATTCCGTGTGCTATTTACAGTTTACCAGTAGTTTGATAACCAGACAATTCTGAAATGGTTATCCTGCTTTTGAATCCTGTCATTTGCTTTCTGCTGGATTATTTTATTGATTTTAACCTGTATTTCTTGAGTTTTTTTGAGCTTTCATGAGTGAGGAAAATGAAGAATATTGTTGGAACATTTTTCATTGGTTATTGAGCAACCAGCACTTAAACAATCGATTCAACTCCCAATATGACTTCACTCAAAGTTCACATTCACATTGACAAATCGGATCATATATTCTAACAAACATAACTTAGTCAGTATATGAGTATGACTTGTAATATAATACAGCATTAGTAAAATCTTTTGAACATTGGAAATGGTTTCTGTGGTATTTTTGTCCAAAATATATTATGTAAATCACTTGGAAAACATGTGACTAAGTAGAACCCGAGGACGAACAATGCTACTTGCGTGATCAAGTTTCTCCTTGATGATATGTCTATTAAAGGGCACAGTGTAAGGAGCCAAGGAAAGTCCCTAGGAGTAAGGGCTCTGTCCTGGCTCATACTGACTCAAATTTAGTGCTTTACAATTTATCATCTCAGAGTTAAGGCAGTGAGAAATCTGGAAAGTCCAAAGGCAAATCCACTTTCTTTACTTTTCCACCTCCTAGAGGGTGCTCATGTGCCTTGCCTCCTGGCTTCTTTCTCTTAAACAACCTTCGCGATCTTGCTGGAAACCAGAAATACAGCATCTTTACATCACTCTATCCCTCTCCTTCTACTTCTGCGTCTTTCCCTTTGACTTGTCTGTCACACACAAACACACTCACATACCCATTCTGCTTCCATCATCCCATCTTCTATTCTGACTTGGAGTCTCTTGATTTTATTTATAAGGATTCTTGGGGACACTTAGATAATATACAATGTTTTCCCTAGTTCAAGATCCTGAATCATATTGGCAATGTCCATTTTATCGTATAAGTTAAGATTTTCATATATTCTTGGTATCTAGGTATAGACATCATTGGGAAGTCATTATTCTGTCATAGTCCCTGCAGTCTTCCTAAATGACCTAGGTGAGTGATGGGAACACTTTAGAGTTTTAATTGATAGCAAACAGCCTGTCACCAAGGTTCACCACCACTGAACTAGATGATCTAAATGCAGTAGTTACATGTTTTAAAAGGCACTCTGCTTTTGTAAAGTAAAAAATGCGATAAAATATTATGTATCCTTATTTAGGTCATATTTTAAGAAATGCATCCTATGAGAATAATTTTCCAGTCATTTTTATGCATATTGATATGAATATTGATATGAATTGTGCTACAAGAAAAACACATTCAAAATTATGATAAAATGTTAGAAGTTTACAGTCACTGACTTGTGTATTAGAAATGCAGTTATCACATGTTTATTTAAACATATGTCTGAATGTAACTTAATACATCACTCATTTTCTACACTCTTTGCCACAGGTTAGTGCAACATTGACTAATATTTGAACAGTAATCATTTGTTTCAGTACATATAGATTTAAAATACAAAGATAGTGCCTTCTATTAGGTATTATAATGTCTGAATAACATATTTTCCCAGTCACTCTCCCCTTCTAACTATGCAAATGATACACATTTGATGATGAACTGGTCTTGTATACTTTATTTTAACAACATGTGTTTTCCAAAGATAACTGTAGCCTAATTGGTTTGAATCAGGCATCTGACACCACTATGCAAATATAGTCAGAATAGAAAATACTTCTACCCTGGATCCCTTTTGCTCTATTGATTGAAATATGAATGCTTAAAAATAGTTCTGTGGAGCTATTTGAATACTTTGTAATTACATCATTGTCAATTGTCTACATTCAGGAATATGATGCTGATAAGGAAAAATGACTGACCAAGTGCATTTATTGAAGACAGTATCAGCTCTAAAAGAGCATTAAGCTTGTGATTATCTGTATTTCGTTAGCATAGAATCAGCATGTTTCTCAGTAAAACTGCTGTTAAGGATGTACTGTTTTATGACCAAATTCTATGCCATTACACTAGTGTTAGATTACATTCTTGGTAAAGTTGTTATTATTTTTTTAGAGGAACCATTATTATGGAAACAATTTTTCTTTCTTTCCTTTTATGTAGCTTCATTCTATTTGGTTCTTGCAGAAAACTGAGTGGAATTGCTTTAATTAAGATCTCTAGCTGGCTTCATCCCTGTGTTATTTGCTATCATCTTTTTTCTTTCCTTCTGACCTTCCACAATCTGTTCACGCTAAACAAGAGGGGAGTCATGTCACTGGTGAGAGTATTTTCATTTAAATGACTGCTCTTCCTTTCTGTTGGTTCAAAAGCATTTTTTATATGAGAACGTGTTCTTACAAAATTCAACAAAACTGAAGGTTGGAAGAGGAGTAGCATTTTCCGTGTCATGATTCTCTCCAAAGCACGTAGCACAAAGCTGCATATACGATGAATTTAACAAGTGCTGATGACTGTCAGCCCAGACACAGCCACAGTCTGTGACAAAGTAATTCATCGTATCAGTCAATTTCCCCTAGTATATATTCGGTCTCTGTACAAGTGTGAGGCTTTCACGGGGCGGATAGTTTACTTGGGTAACTGAGTTACCATTAATGAACCACTTTATATTGTCAACTAATTAACACTTTCATACAATAGTTTTATGTAATCATTAGATGGTCTCTACAATGTCAAAATTCCTTATTGAAACATATAAGGTATTGAGAGGCTAATTTCCCCCTTCTGGTGGTTAACATGTAAAGCTAATACGATGTCTCTCCTCTCCCCACCTTTCCTGGGAAAAAAAACCTATGTCTAAAGAGTCTCTCATTGAATTTGTACCTCATTTAAAATTGATCTCTCATTGAAGCACAAAGATCATCACAGACCAAAACAGTTCAATTAAATAAATTATTTGAATTAATTACCTTCCATCTTAATGATAGTGAATGATAATGGTGCCATAATCTTGGTATTATTTTTTGATTACAATGGTTCTATACAAACTGTCACACATTCCAGAGAGTAGAAAGAATGATCACTATTACATTTTGGGTATTTTTTTCTCTCCGAGGAATATAAACTATTTTTCTTTTAAGATTCATTGGCCAATAGTTTTGTTAACACTGAATCACTTCTTAATTTCTCTTTTATATCCAGGCAGTTTTGATTCCTTCAATGACAAGTGTTAAATGTTCAAGATAAAACAAAAAGGATACTGGAAAAAGCTTGTAAAGAACGTGATTATCTTTAACCTTTGTACTTAGAAAATTGTTACTACAGTGATTTAGTTTCTTCTATTATATATATTATATATGATACAAGCATTATTGTCCATGAACTCCAAATAATTATATTATGTACTTACACATTTCAGAATATGCCTAAGATATTTGCTATGTTTAAACTGGCTGAGAAGTAGACCACTGAATGCTGAATTAATGCTATTTGACACAGAAACCAGATGGAGGAGTGAGAAAGGGTTATGTGTAATGACCCCAATATATAGGGGACAGTTCCACTTTTTGCCAAGATTCACTTTGAATTCTCACTAGGGAATCATACTCATTTCTGTATCCTCATGTGCCATCTGAGCTTTGTCCATCTGTGACTCACCTTCAAGCCAAGAATCACTTGTGTTTTCCAGCCTAATGAAAAAGCCTCCTATCATATAGATTCTTGCCTCCTCTAGGGCGTGTTTTCATGTGGAGTCTGCCCCATGGCAACAGGCTTCTTTGTAACGCCTTGAGTTAGGAAAAAATAAAGAATCCATCTATCTGTTGTCCAAGGAGAAACCATTGCCAGGATGACAGATGATATTTAGCATTAAATGTCTTACAGTGTCCCAGGAGTTACGCCACACATGACACCTACCAGTTCACAGACGTGGCCCATGATGGCACCCATATGGACCATGACTTATTGGCATCAGTTCTGACATGTGTGTGTAGCCAACTGACAGGGAAAATAATAGGTACTCAAAATGATTGTGAGAGCTAAAATCCTCATTATAAATGGAGACTGTTGTAGTAATTTCGTAAGACATAGATAGTCAACATCCAGTCAATCTTCAGTATTTATAAAGTAGCTCTAACAAAAAACCAGCCTGATACATGTGGAGCATTGTTATTTTTGTTTTTGTTATTGTTATTTTGTCTTAAAGAAAGCCATTGGTCAAATCTTGGTCAGGGAGCTAGGTTTCCCAAGTGTCACTGCAGTGAAAACTGCATTATGTGTATCCCTTCTGAAGCCATCTTACCAGAAAAGATACCTTTTCCCCTGCCAGGGTTCATCAAACAAAATTGCTAGGTATTTTAACTCATTCCTGCAAAACCTGATCAACTTGCAAGTGTAGGATGGGCACCAGTTAAGAGCATATCCATACAATGGCAAAATCATGCAGTTCAGTAATTACCAAGCAAACAAAGGCAACTACAACACCACGCTAGCAGTTGCTATACAGATCATTTAGCTTACTTTTTAAAAATTCTAATTAGAAATAGTAACTTCAATTGTACATTTTTCATCGTGTCATTGTTTGCTTGGAATTTTTCACGTTTACTGTGAGATATAAAGAAACGTGTATCTTTGCTCTATATCTTGATTCAGTAAGACACGACAAAGTAACTATTCCTTATTCTGAGTCCACTTTAACACTCCTTTTCATGGTCTTAATGATGTCACCCTATGTTGTTTAGGTCATTACTAGAAATATTTGTTACCAAAGATAGTTTTTCTATTTTTAAAAACACGTAGAGGATAGTAACCCCCACTGACCTTAATTATTGAGTCAGATTTGTGGTATGTAATTAAAGAGGACATTAAACAAAAGACTTTGGCAGTGAAGAGGGGAGCATGATTAATTTCCATGCTGTAATTGGGAAGCGCTTGACAGAAGACACATTTGAATTGAGTCTTGCATCGTGAGTTGATTCATTCATAGTAAAGAACGTCTGAGGAAACTGAATGAATTGCACGTGTGTGTGTGTGTGTGTGTCTGTGTGTATGCATACACTTGATGCTGTGGTAGCTTAAGGACTTGATGACCACTGAGGAAAAACTGCCTTCCCAGGGTTAGCTAATTCCTAGGGATATCAAGGAGCTTGTCAAGGAGCATGGCTTTCATGTGCAAAGTGACCAGTTCCAAACCCAGTTTACTAACCAATCTCCTTTTGCCATGTCTTACACTCTAGGCCACAATCCATCTGCCCTGATGTCTCCAGTGCCAGGTATCTGAAAATTTGGAGGATTTTTTACATCAAAGACCACTGAAATTCTTCAAACAAGCCAGTGTTAAACCTGCTTACCCCGCCTTTCCTTTCCTGCAGATACTACAATAAAGACTGCTGCCTGCATGTTCCCCGCCCCCTCTGCCTTCTGACTGAGCTGGCATCTTCTGCCCCAGGAACCTGTATGATGTGCTAGACCTCTGTTTCTAGGGATCAGTGAGTAAAACCTTCAATCACAACAGCTATTTTCATGTGTGTTTGTCATTCCATACCTGATTGAAACAAATCTTAGCTACATTTTAAAAGAGGAAGAGTGTAACGACAAATGAAAGACACATGATACTGCATGCTATGCTCTGTGAATGGCCGGAGGGTGGATTCCTGACAGAGAGGTAAGCAGCAAGTCACAAAAAGTGGTCTGAGAGATACGAATGGCCACGTGCAGTATACCACACATACTGATCCAGTGAGTACGGGAAAGAAAAAGAGAAGAAATAATTTGTGTGCATGTTTAAAAATTAAGCATATGAAAATATTGTGTACTAAATATTTTATCAAATGTGAATATGAGCTGTTGGAATTTATACTCATTGCCCCCTATCCTTTTCAATGGCACCAGAATGGCTCAAAACAACAAATTTGCTTCAGTGGTTTCCCTAAAACAAATCCCTGCCAGCCACTAGTTATGTGTCGATTTCTGAACCGTACCACACACTTCTCTATGTTCTCTTATACACCAACTCTACCAAGCAATCTTGGAACAGCAGCTTTCTGACAAAGGCCTCTTAATATCTCACATCGGCTCCTCCCCATCCTGCTCAGTGTGGTCCAACAATGAAAACTTCTTGGGTTCTTGCTCTAAGATACAAGACACACTCCCGCTTCAGGGCTTACACTTTCTGCTCCGTCTGCTTCTCCACCTCTTCCCTTTCCTCCTTCTCCTCCTGCTGCTTCTCCTTCTTCTTCTCTCTCTTTCTCTTTCTGTCTGTCTCTCTCTGTATCTCTCTCTGTCTGTCTCTGTGTCTCTGTCTCTCCTCCAGAAAAAGTGATTGAACTGAGGTCCTTCATATTGCTGTAAAATTTAATTTCTAAAATTTACCAGTACAAAACTCTTATGATTTTTAATTACCTTTTGCACCTAGAACACCTAGAACACTGGTATGTAAGAAAATATAAATACACTGATACCAGCAACTTTTTAACATGAAAATAGACTAAAAAAATTAATATACAAAGGTGAAATAATTCTTCACTGTATTTCATCATATGGATTACCCTAAAAAAAGACAAGAAGTAAATCCAACCAGATTTCCTGCCTGATATCACTACTCTTTACTTTTTAATTTGTGTTGTCATTCATTTATATATCTAATGACATTTTCTTCAAAATCACACAAAAGAGTACATCATCCCAACTTGATAATTAAAAACAATTATATAATTAAGCAAATTTAGGTTTCTAAAAATGGCTTGATATGGGATGGATGGTAGGAAACCAGAAGGAACCCTTCCTGGGATATGCTTACTGACAAAACTGTGGTACAGAGAAAACCATAGAGAAATCATTAATTTAACTCAGTGCTTTATTGTGCCCTGGGAAATAGTATTCACAAAAACGTACATTTTTATCAGACAGACAAATTTAATGACTTTAGAGCTTTTAAGAAATCAAATTACTTATTAGACAACTGAGTATGATCTGCTGTTATCCATCTGTATTCTTACTAGGCCACTAGCTGCACAATTCAATTGATCCTCCTAAATTACAAGTTGATAAGATGAAGAGCACTGTATGAAAGTTATCAGCAACAGAAAACAGTGGCCCAGTTGAATCGCCTAGTTAATGAGAGCATGAGCCTCTGTACAAACAAGAAGACCGATCTGCTATTATGCTATGTTTAGCTTAGGAAGCAAACCAGTCTCTCATTGTGGGATTCCAGGTATGAGAAGAGTATTTCCTGCCTTTTGACATGTTGATGTGGGGATTTTTCTTGTCTGATACCAAGAATTTTGCTAAGTTTCAAGTATATTTGTCCACATTTTCAGTTTCATGTAGGGAGAAAAAACCCCAGAAATTCTACTCACCAAACACTCATCCACTCGTTAGGTGCCCTACATGGCCACCATTTCAGTGATAGGAAACTGAGGCAAGCAATGGAGCATGAGTTGAAATTCTTCAAATGTAATGGAATTTTTTAATGATGAATCTGATTTACAAATATATATATATATATATATATATATATATATATATATATTCCAGACTGTGAGCTATTCAAGGACAACTTATAATGTCAACTTTTATATATACTCACAAAGGTCAGAATTAAAACTCCTTGATACTGTGGCCTAAGTATGTAAGGGTTCCAGTGAACGCTTTACTGTGAATACACTGCCGTCTACTTCACAACAGAGAGAATATTAACTTGAAATTGAAGTTGCATTTCTCGAAGAAAAATGTCGGGTAGCAGTTGAGTTTAATCTCCCTGTGGCCCCAGAGATCACCAGCAATTTGTAGAACTATGTGGTATCCACTCAGATTTTGAAAATAGCTCTGAAGTGTCTGCTTCATCTCATTTTAATCTATCTACTTTCAAAAGGGATCGGAGAGGAAATATGCAATTCAGAAAATGGATGTAGACAACAAATGGTTTAGGATAAACAGACAAGAATTTAGAGACTACAGAGAGAAGGAGAGAGATAATTGACTGGAATCCATGAGGCAAATGACAGAAGATGTAATTAATGAAAATTTAATTACCTTCAGGACAGGAAAAATGACAACTTCAACAACCAAACAAAAAAGGAAAAAAAATATGAAGTAGAAAAAACCCCACACCATAGAGTAAAATTCTCATTATTGGATCATATGCACGCATATATTGAATGAGATGTATACATATATATCTTTCTATATATAATTTTTTCTGGAACAGTCAAGCAAGCAGTTTTAGGATTGATTGCTATTTTTTTAGATGTATATAATGTGTAGGATTATGGATAACTCTCACTGTGGAATACGGAGACCAGTATTTAAAAAGTAATTTCTATTGCTTTTACCATGCATAAAATCACATGCTACAGGACAGAGAGTTGGCTGTTTGGGGAACAGACCCCAGGAGTCTGCTAGGTACTCCTGGAGTCTCATACTCAGCCTGGCGTGGAAGTGGAGCTTCCCCCTGTCTGGCTGTTGACACTGATGTCCTGTTGACCGGAAGGATCTGCTGCCCTCGTGTCTTCCCTTTCTATGAGTGTGTTTTCCAAAAGCAGATAGTCACTATAACTAAAGAGCACAAAGAACTAGAAAGTTTAGGAATTGTTTCGCCCACTCTTTTTTTCAGATTTGTGCCTTGTCTCATGCAGACTACAAAACTATAGGATAAAAAATAATATCAATCCTTTGCATTGATTTACTTGAACATTGCAAGGGAGATATATTTTAGATATTATAAAATAATTTCAGGAGTAGTTCAAAATATATTTCTATTTTTTCAAGTAGCTTTTCAAGGAATTAAAAAAATAAATAACAATGTTTTAACAGCAAAATAGGTGAAACATGAAGCTTATTTGGTGGCCTAGTGTACAGAATTCTTCCCAGATATATCTACAGTTAGAATTTTCCTTCCCTTCAACAATACTGTTGACCAAATTTTAAATGCACTTTTAAATTCTATAAATTTACATAAAATGTATTAACATCTTTTTAACTGCCTGTAAGACCTTTCAGAATGCCGTAACTTTTGTCGTATCTATCATTTTTCCAATGTAACTTTCTTTTAATTCTCTTTTCATATATTTCCCTCTATAATAATGTACTCATGCTGTGTGTATCAGTGTATATACTGTCATTTTGCATTACAGATAGTCCACATTGATCAATTTAATAGCTACAAAACATTGTGAATTTTTCCTTAACTGTTTTGCTGTCGTTGAAAACTTGGGAGGGCTTATTTCTGGATGTTATGATATCGTAATTGGGGCATTTATAGAGAGAGCTTTATTCCATGTTTTACAATGCAAACGCAGACTTTTTTCAATTCGTGTGTTATAAGAAGTGCATGCCAAGACAGAGTTGGACATGTGATCAACTGGTTGAGGAAAATACTGGTGAAGAATACCTGGTAGAGGGGACAGAATAGGCAAGGTGGCCTCAGATCACAATGCCAAACAGCTGTGAGGGGAGAGAGGAGATGAGAAGGATCATTTAGGGCAATGCTCGGACTGGCCTGCAGCTCAGAGGAGACACTGGCCAAACCCAAAGAGAAGCTCAGCACTGCCCACAAAAGAACCCCATGTTGGACAGAAATGGAAAATGCCTGATAGCCCCTCCGTGCTCGGTCAGCTGCCAGGAAAGAGCAAACCTTAGTAAAACATTGCTGTAAATCAGCAAGTGCTGCAGCTCAAGCCAGTCAGCTGATTGTGATTCTCTTACCAAGTGGGAAATTCTTTCTCAACTCTCCACAGATGCCCGGATAGACGTGGACTTTTTAAATTAAAAAACAGTATCAAATTACTGTGAAAGGTTGTAAAACTCATGCTATGCAACCAGCTTTCATCACCATTCTTAACAGTAACTTGTAATATTTTATTTAGTATCTACTTGTTACTTTTGTGTGTAATTTGGACTACCGATGTGCTTTTTCCCATTAGTTTAACCAGTTATTGTTGTTTTGTGATTATACATATCCTGATAGAGACTGACTGTTAGCCTAAATTCGTGCTTGCTTACTTATTTTCATATGTAATAAATCACAAATAGTTTTTTAGTTATCAGCTTTTACTTGTGTGTGTGCGTGTGTGTTCATGTGTGTAGTACTGGGAATTGAACCATTGGACCTTATGCACACTGAGCATGTGCTGTACCACTGAGTTATATCCCTAGTCACTTTTTGGTTTTATTTTGAGAGTTTGGTTTTATTTTGTTAAGTTTCCCAGGAAGACCTGAAAACTTTTGTTCCACCTCCCTCAGCCTCCCAGGTAGCTGGGATTACAAGTGTGTGTCACTGCCCCTGAATTTCTTTATTTTTTCATTACTCTTCAATGAGTTAAATCTATAGATTTCACTTTTAGTGATTTTTGTCTCTTACTTAACATCTAGAAAGTATGCACATCATAGGCCTGAAATATATTTGTGTCTGTTTACTGTTTATTAAATTATAATTTGATTTCAAAAATCCATCTAAGAAGTTATATTGCCATGCTTATGGCAATCTCAATTTAATATATCCTAAACTGATAAATAATGTTCCCAGTGTCACTTATTGAGTACACCTTTATTTCTTCACAAGTTTTACTACTAGATTCAATAAATTTAGATTGTTATGAGTGATGTATAAAGCCACACATTACCTATCTCTTGAAACCATAATGGGTCACACTGACATTTACACCTATCCAGTATGGCTATGAATGATTGTGTTTCATTATTATTTACCTTGTTATTTACCTTCATTGTTATTTATCTTGTTTTCACTGCAAGTGACACTATATATCTTTTCTTTCATTTGTTGGTTCATTCAAGAAATATTTATTGAGTAACACAGCAAAAGCAAAATTGCAAATATCCCTTGTCCTTGTGTTCAATGCTTGTATTAATTAACCAGTTTTATCTCTTCCTTTATTACTTAATAATGCACATATTTTTATTGTTACACTTAAAAAAATAACTTTTTCTTCTGGTTTGTGGGATCTTCTTTATATTCTAGAGGAACTAGACATTTTCTTATTTTGACAGTGTTAATAGTTTCTTCCAGGTTTTGACATACAGTAGTCTTAAACTTTATTTGTACATTATCCAGGTACATAGACAAAATAACACAGCATCATAGTATAATATAATGATCTTACATAAATGATACATATGATATAACAGAATAGGGTACAAAACATTAATACAGTGAGAACCAGTGGATTCTCCCATTAGCTCAAGAGCTTTGCATTTAACAAAGATCATGTAACTCTCTGTGTTTCATGCCAGGTCATCAAAATGCTTCCTCGTCTCCACAGTAGCACCTTATAGTTTTGTTTATCATTTTATAAAGGCACATTTGGTTTTCATTAGCTGAAGTTTCTATGTTTCCAAAGTTGCTTATGATTTAAAATGTATTTGTAATGATTGTTGTACTTTCAGGGTTATTTGTGGACAAATGCAGATTGGTGAACATTTATCTAGGATGTGGCCCCACCGTGGTCCAACAGGGCAGTGACCCATCTGTCTTTTTTCAGCACTTATGTTGTAAACAGTGCTCGTCATGTTGCCTGTTTAGTGCCACTTCTTTTGCATTTTGGGTGGTTTTTTTTTGTTATTTCATTGCTTAAAGTGGCCCCCCAAATATAGTGCTAAAATGTTGCCTTGTCTTCCTAGCAACAAGAAAGCTATGAGGTGCTTTACATAGAAGACACACGTTAGATAAGCTTCAGTGAAACATGAGTTTTGGTGCTGTTGGCCATGAGTCCAGTGTTAATATACCAACCCTACAGAACATCTAGAGAAAGGAAGAGAAATTCACTGATTTGCATGGGAGGTCATTCCAGAAAGCACTGAAGTAAGATTTTTTCACGCAAGATGAAGCTGAAGAAAAGTGGTTAAATTTGCAGATTCATGAGATGATGCCTGAAAAAAATCTGTGGTGCTCAGCAGTTTATGGACACATTACCAGCGTCAGAAAAACGTTGCGATGGCCCTAACTAGTGTTTGAACATAAAGAATTACTGAAATATACACTGCATAAGTTTTCCTTAAATTTTTACACCTAGAAGCCAGGGCTAGTACTGATCAGGTGGGGAAAATGCCAGACAGGGGCTGCATGGAAGCAAACTCTATTTTCCTAGGAACAATGGCTTCGTGTTGGCTAACTTAGTATTTACAGTGACTTTATATAGAGCATAACATTGCACACAAATTTTGCCTACTTTTTTAGTTATTTGTTTCATACATATTTGATAGTTGTTTATATCCATGAAGTGTGTCTAATTTACCTACATACGTGCAACTTTCTTCTACCAGTTCTACCCTTGCTGACCATTAGTTTTTATCGTGCTTTGTTTAATGCTGGGGATTGAACTCAGCGCTTTCTGAATGCTAAGCACAGGTGGGACCACTGAGCAAGTGACATTAAATAGCCTATAATTTCTCTATCACACTGCAGTGAGCTCCCTTGTATGTATCAAGCTGCCACATTTTGATTTTTTTCTGGGCTTCCAATTCTAATACAATTGACTATTTGTGTATGAAAACCACACTTTCTGTTATTTGGTTCAGAAAGCCCTGTAATTCTTTCACTCTATGCATGGCTTTATACTATTGTGTTATGTTTAATACTATTGTATTTGAAACTATGCTCAACTATAGCAGAGTAAGAGATATGGTGTTAGATACTGTTGATGTCCGGTTGACTTAATGTAAAGTACTGTGTTGCCTATGTTGTCCTGTTCTGATCTGCTCTGTACTGCCCCCTTTTGTTTTATTCTCTTTCAAATAAAAAATAAAAAAAACACTTTAAATCGTATATTTTAAAATCTGGTAGGGTATATGTCTTCCACTTGATTGTTTTCTTTGTGTATCATCATTGCCAGTGTTAACATATTTTACTTTTCTTCCCCTTCTTCCTACCTTTTCTATTCTTTGAGGAAAAATGGGGAGATAAATTTAGAATCTTCCATTTTTGTCCTTTCAATATATTTCACTACTAAAACTGTGCAGAGCTGTACGAAGGTCATTTGTTTGTTTTGCTCCATTCATCTGGAAACACATTCTATGTTATGGAAAGCTTCTATTTCTCCATATTGTTCCAAATTTCCTAAAAGTCTCTCTTGTCTGATTTGGAGGATTAACATGATCTCAGCTAACTAATGACTCCAGTCTACTGAGTTCTTTGTGATACTATTCTACATTTGCTTCTCAGAGACACTTACTGTGTTCTTGACCCTGAACATATATATTTTATTTTTAAAATATTTGATATTTCACTATTTCATGATAGGAATATATATGTGCTTACAGAAACTCACAAAGACATATTGACCAAACATTTAATATACTGGTTTTATTTTCATTAAATGCTAGTATTTTATGATAACTGCTTACAAAACAAGAAGTTATGAGAAACCATTGAGGTTCCTTTCTATTGAAATATTATTTATCTCAGATATAGGTGCTATTTTAGATTTAGCCATATGTATAAAAACATTTAAAAAGCTGTTAATAATTTGGACAAAGATGGAGAATCATGTATTTAAGAGAGAAAGGGATATTCTCAGGTGACCCTATTAATTATATTAGATGAGAGAACTAGTTTTATTTGCTGTTATGATTTCTTCATATGTCTATGAAGTTATATTGTACCAGAGAAAATTGACTAGATAATCACAAGAATAGTTTCCTCAAAAGAGTGAACTTTCTATTGTGATAGTAACAGCTCATGTAAGAGGAAAATAGAAGCAAATCCTGTAGAGTAACCAAGACTTATAACCAATTGTGACACAACAATTTCATGTCCAGGAATCTGCTCTGTCTCTCTCTCTCTCTCTTTCTTTCTCTCTCCCTGTCTGTCTGTCTCTCCCTCTCTCTCTCTCTCTCTCTCTCTCTCTCTCTCTCTCTCTCTATATATATATATATATATATCACAAAAACTAAGTTTACACAAAGAAGTTCATTGTAGTGTCACAAAGAAAGCATGAGTAACCAAGCAGAGGGCACAAATAAAGAAAAATCATGTTATATCCATAAATAGAGTATTTTGAGTCTTACAAAAATATGCTTATACTAAGCCCATTAGGAAATTACACAAGAGGAAATTACAGTGATAAAAGTAGTGATGATAATCATAATAATAATAAACATACCTGGAATGTACTGAGCAATAAGTATGTGCCAGGGATCATTGCAAATACTTTATATTTTTTATTCATTTAAGTCTCATGACACCTTTATGATGTGGGTAAAATTATTTCTACCATTTAACAACTGAAGAATGTGAAATTTGTGAAAATACCATGATTCAATTGGGTTTATATCACTGAAAATCAGTAGGGCCGTGCTTGGTACATACAAATGTGTGTAGGGATGTATGTCTGTGAGTGTGTAAGGGTGTGTGTATGTGTGTGTGATATGTAGGAGAAATAAATGGAATGAAATGTCCCCAAAAGTTAAAAGGTCATTATGGATTATATGGATTATTTTGCTCTACTAGATATAAACATATACATATACATGAGATATATGTATGTATATGTGTGTGTACATTTTTGTGTCTATAAATTTCTATCTATAGAGTCTGCCAAAAAAAAGTAAACACACTAAAGGAAAAGAAAAACTTGCATATATATTTTAATACTAAATTTATTGAGACATCATGAGATTAATACGAGCTACCTTTGGCCTCTGCAGTTACAAGAGGAGCTCAGCGTGGTGGTCATTGGCTTCCAGGCATTTATTAGTACGGTAAACAGCTGCTGTGGTAACCTTGGTCCTTGAGGTAGCTGCACATGCATTTCCACTTTTTCTCTGAGGGCTGTCAGTGCAGTGGGTTTTCTGTGATATATGATATACTGCAGGGTACCCCATATGAGGGTAACACTATGTGTTGAAAAAACAACATACCATTTGTCTTTTCCTGAAGTGCGTATACATTTTTGGCAGACCATATATTTTTCAAGTTATCTACAGTCATGAAAAGTAGTACACATTTTCTTTGACTGTCACACATCTGTTTCTTTGCTTTTTCTTCCTTGGGTTGGTTCAAATTAACGACTTTTTTCATTAAATAGCCTTCTCTTTCTTCCACCAAAAGGAAATCAACAAACTAGGAGTGAATTCACTACAGATTTTTATTAAGCGTGTATTTCATAATTTGTTGACCCTCATGTGTGTGTGGGGGGGGTGGGGGGGGGTGGGTAGAACAAGCAGGTGAATTTCAGTCGAGGACTCCACATTTGGGATGCCATCTACAAGAATACGGCATGACATTGTGCTGCAGAATACCAAATTCTGAGCTGGAGACAGGGGGCAGCAAGTGATGCCATAAATCAAATACTATCAAATGTGAAGGTGCATTTGATAGATGAGGATTTGGGTGGAATTTATTAAGCTATGAAGTGGAGTGGAAATTAGTAGCAGCCCAATAAGACACAAGACTACTGAAAGTTTTGAGATACGAGTTTTTTCATGCCAAATATTTTTAAGAAGTTTACGGGGATTAACACTAATCTACGTGTTCATTCGAATAATTACAGGGAATCAGGCACCCTCTCTCACCCACTGCATCCCTTGTATCTAATGTCTTGAATGCATACGTGCTATGATAAATGCTATGATTCAACAAAAATATGTGTGTTTAATTTTCACAAAACTCATACATGGACTGCTTAAAAATGTGCAATCATTGTTCTAAAACTTCTTACACAAGAATAGTTCAAGACCTTTCCCTTATCTTACTGCAGAAAAAAAATCTCTGATATTGTTGAATTTAATGTGACAAACTAGGTGCAAGGCAGAGGTTGGGACTTTCTTCATAAGTTATCCTTATAGAAAAGGAATTATCCTTGTATAATTGAATGGAATTACCCTTATATAAAAGATTAGAATGGTTCATGGAGGACAGCAGTGCATGAGGCCTCTGAATGTGTCCTTCTATTTAGTACGGTTGTCTTGCTTCTGAAGCAGGTTTTCCTCAGCTTCCCTGAACCTGTGACTGCATGACTAAAGCTCTAAATAAAACACATTTCCCAAGGTGATTCTTTGTTTATATGCTCATGATTATGGGTGGAAGTAAACGGTTAAAAGAGAAATGACAGCAAATGTGCATACATTGTTATAATTTAGACAAAACTAATACTGGCCAAATAGGAAACAAATGTATGATGGCAGAAAACTGAACTCTGAAATCTACCAGAAGGGTCTTGTATAGCTTCTGAAACTTGTTCAAATTAAGCTAATGGAAAATAACCAGATGCTTTCAAGCCAATTTGTTATGTCAACTAACAAGAACATGTCTGCCAACATATGTAGGCTACAATAGACTGAAATATGCCCTAGTACTATTGACGTTTCCATGACAGAATGTAGCTTTGGAGTAGTACGCCTTAATGAAAGGTATGCAGGCTTTGGAATTACACACCATTGGGGCTAAATGCTAGAACAAACACTTCCTGAGAACTTGTTCATATGCTCTTCATCTAGGAGCCTATTTCCTCATCTTTGAAAAACATATAATAATAGGTACCTCGGCTCGCTGTGAGAATTCGAAAGCATTTAAAACCTCTTATCGGAGCTCTCTCGGTAAATAGCAGCTACATCTGATTATCACCCTGGGGCCAATGTTTATGTGTGCCAGTGTGATCCATTCAAGGTAATTATTCAAACTATTGAACAAATTGAAGTATTTCTTAACACCGGGATAAAAAGCCCAGGCTTTATTCCATACACTATGAGGAATTATTGAACAGTTCTCTCTTTCCCTATCCTCTTATTTTTATGTGAATGAAAACAAAACAAAATAAACTAATGGAAAATAACAACAATATATCTTCATTACTACAAATTTGGATAGATTTTATTATTTTCTCCAAGCCTCGGGTCTTCGTATTTTTTCATGTGAATGAGTTACCACTGGCCTAGATCTCTGTTGCAGGAAGTGTTTCCATCACTAGTGGGGCAAGTTGTGGGGCACTGTTCCAGATGTTCAAAAGTTGCCAGACTAACTCCTGAAAACGTGGGCTGCAGCATTTGACAAAGAAAGCATTTGGAATATGTGAAGTTTAACAAAAGACATATTGACTCTACCATAGAAATTGTAATTACTGAAATCCTCTCAAATGCCCTGCATTGGGCAACTGAAGTCTACGTAAGGAAGCTGAGTAAGGAGAGTTACCTTGCTAATACAACAAGACAGAAGCAGATTAGGAGGCAGAACACAGGCATGAAGCATGGGTTTTCCTTCTACCACTATAAAATGTCACTGATACCTTGGGAGGGGGCGGGATCTGTTCACTCAACAAATATTCGAGTTCCTTCTGTTAAATGCATATCATTCATTCAGTAAGTATGTGAGTACCTAGGATATGCCAGACACCACACTAAATAAACAGGTTAGACAAACACATGAAGCTGATACACTAAGAGGATGAATGAAGACAGTAAAATATATGTATACTGATTTAGTACTAAGAAATTCTAACACAAGTTTATAAATTCTTTAAAAGGATGCTCTATCCAGGAAAATATCCTCACAGATAGAGGAATCTTTCAATAGCAACTTGCTGGCATACTTTAGAAAACCATAATACTAATATGCTGTCTCAACCTATAGGTTACCTAGCTTAACTTTTGATTGTCATTACATAATCTTGGTCCACAAATGGGAAAATTATCTCGATTTCAGTTTGTGCTTCATTGGTTTGAGCTAACTTCGTCAGTAGTGATCTAGGCAGATCTGACCACTAGGGGTCGCCATGACCTAGGGCAGCAACAAAAGCATCTCCTGCATCTGTACCTAATCAGTGAGGATAAAATACTGCTTAGGATTAGAGTAGGGCCTAGAAGATGGGGAAGGTTTTAGACATGCGGTATTTGATCTGAGAGGAACTTCGGTTATTCTAATCTTAACAAACCCATCGAGGAATATGTGGGAAGTGAATAGAAATATTTACTGAATGAGTTGGGCTAGAAATTGAGTATGTGAAAGATAGGGATAGTTTGAGATAGTTTTTCAAGTTTTAAAACCATGGTGCAGGAGTTTTAATTTTTTCACATTAACAAGTGGGAGTTTTTTCTCTCTTTTAAGGAAAGGAATATAAACACAAGGGGCTGTGTTTAAGGACACTTTTCATTTATCAAAGGGAGAGATAAGGAAACAATGATCACTAATATTCACTACAATACAGAGCACAGAATGAGGAGGGCTGGGGAAAAGGTGGGTTAAAGTTTGATCTGGACAAACCAGCTTGATGGACCTGTATGTCATCCTGATGAAATGTAGAAGGGGCAGTTTGAACTGAAAAATTGTACCCTGATAGAAAGTGAGAGCTATCCAAAAAATCAAGTAAAATAGGCTTAGATACAGAAGAGTAAGAGCAGAGAGAACCTGGAATAGAC
This sequence comes from Dolichotis patagonum, assembly GCA_004027295.1. NCBI lineage: Eukaryota > Metazoa > Chordata > Mammalia > Rodentia > Caviidae > Dolichotis > Dolichotis patagonum. Next base: position 32,205 of record PVJX010016137.1, read on the forward strand.
ATTTGGAGAACTGTCAGCATTTGTACCAGTATATGGGATGTTGATGGAGCGAGCAATAGAGACAAAAAGTGGCCAGAAAGATACTGATACTGGCCGAAAATAACCCATGTGAGGACCGTCTGGCAAAAAGTAATTTTTATGTGCATCACAGAGTTTCCAAATGACAAGGAAGAGTACAAGACAATGAAAAGGAAGCCTGGCTTCTACAGTTTTGAAACATAGACAAAGCCTAACTAATCAGGCTTGGTAACCATACATAGCGAGGCTAATAGAAGATATTAATAGATAAGGAAGCTGAGCTGAACAGACTGAGGATGGAATTCCACTCTGCCACTCTCCCTTTTTAAGTATCATCCTACTCATTAGTAAAATACAGTTACTTGTAATATCTACATTATGGGGGTGTTGTGATGAATACACATTATAGTGCATATACAAAGTATTTAACATAACACTTAGCACATAGTAATATTTACTGAAGATTAGCCTATGTTTCTTATGACATTTGATAAAAAAGGAAATGATTTATTCACCTAAAAATTTCTCCTTAAAGGTTACATGAGAATATGGCATCAGGAAAGCCTATGTTGGATTTCCTTGAAAATTGGCAGCTTCCTCTTTTATTTATTTATTTTGCAATAATAAGACTCATGCAAACTTCCAAAAGGGTTCAAAGGTCTGTCTCACTTTGTATTGGTTTCCTGAAATATTAGGATTAAATTGGAAACTCTAATTCAACAAATAAATTAATTCATACTTTTCATATTTTACTTTGTCTTTATTTCCATGCTCCTGATTTTGTATTTTAAATTCAGTTCATAGTTGGTTTTCTATGGTACTAGAATCAAATTTAAGGCTTCACACATGTTAGACAAGAGTTCTACCCAACAAATATATCTCATGGTTTTTAGTGATCATTTTTCAAATACTTGTTTGAGTTTGTAGTAATTATAACTGTCCTATTTTACAGTAATAATTGCTACAATGCACCCTAAAAGCATCCTTGTAATGTAAAAATAATTAGCCCTGTATTATTTGTAAGTAAGCTGAAGTTTAGGGCAAAGGACTTACTTTCAAAGTCACATAGTTCGTATGTGCAGGAATTTGAAACTGTATTGCTCAGATACTCAAACTTGTCTGCCTCTCTTATGATTGTGATGAGTCTTGAGAATGGGTCAAAGAGTAATGAAAGAAAAAATATAATAAATGTGTTCATTATGCACAATGGATACATATATGTTTCATCTTGATCCTTTTGACTTCCCCTTCCCCCACACCTGCGGAGAGGGGAAGGTATTCTGGATATGGGGAGCTAGGATAAGTATTTTAAATGAATTTACCTCAAATGCTCCAAAGTTCATTGTCTCTTGAAGTATCACTTGCTATTGATGAAAAATGTCTTCAAATCTATATTGTGTAAAGGAAAAACAAAGCCTTATTTTTTCCTCATACAAGAACTCTGTCACAGATCAAGATGGAAACTCTGGTCAACCTAATCACTGATTTCTGATGTTTAACTACTCCTGTGTTCAGCAAAATTTTTTCAGTTAAGGACACAGTCATCAAGGTGTCATTTCAGGCATCAGCCACAAACTTGCAGATTCCCAAGACCTCTGTTTCTGACCAACTCAGTAAAAATTTAAGGATCCTACACTAAATTCAATAATATTCTAGAAGAACTCATAGAAATCAGCAAAACACTGTTTAAAATTACAGTTTATTATAGCAAAATGGATTTAAATCGGAACCATTCAAAAGAAGAGTCACAAAAGTGAGGTCTTAAAGTGACTTACACATAAAAGCTGTCTCCTTCCTGTGAAGTTAGGATACAGTACCCTGGCAGCACAGAGTAGCGTTAACCAGTGAGGCTCACCTGAACTTCCATGGTGAGTCTCTTTGTTGGGCTTGTAATTCACATTTATTACTACTGGGTTCACTGGCTAAGTTGAATTCACTCTTCACCTCCTGTTCCTAGTCTTGAGTTTGGCTGATGCCACATGAGTCAATGCTTAACTCTCATCGTGGAGTTGGTCTTTCTGGCTTGGTCACTCCCTGCCCAAGGTTGCTCTTTCGGTATAAACTCTCTAGAGAGCCACTAAGATTCATTTCATTAACATAAACTTTTAAGTGGAGCCTGAGGGGCTTATCATGCATAATAAGACATTTTTAGCACTTGAGAAATTCCAGGGGTTTAGAGTTTGCCTATCAAGAACAAAGAACAAATCCCTGATAGTTTATTTATCACCTGACACTCAGATACCCAAGAAGCCACCACCATGTTGATGATTGTTGCAGTGATAAACTGATTTAGAGAGTCTCACACTCCTAATTGCATATCCTGGTCCAGAAATGACACATTTTTTGTGTTCACAACCCAAATCCAAACTAACCAAATGACTCTTCCAACCATAAGGGAGCCAAAAAGTGCAATCTTTTCATGGTACTGGAAAAATGGGTTAAAAATTATTTGACCAATAACCTTAAAAATCTACTATGAAAGAACTCAAAAAATTAACTCCCAGGAACCAAGGGTTTAGCTCAGTGGCACAATATCTGCCTGACAAGCATGTGATCTTGAGTTTGATTCCAAGTCCCCTACCCCCCAAAAAATGTTATATGAGCTAATGAACTGAATAGACATGTGTATTCAAAGAAGAAGTATAAATGGCCAGTAAGCCTATGAGAAAAATGTTCAGCATATTTAGCATTAGAGAGATGCAAAGGATAAAAACCTCTGAGATTCCATCTGCACTCCAGTCAGAATATCTATTAGCAAGAACACTATAAAACAATCGCACAGATGTGAGTGCAAAACAATCTTTCAACACTGTTGCTGGTGCAAACATGAACTAATGCAAACACTGTGGAAATCAGTTTCCATCTGATATACTTCTGCTGGGTATACTACCAAACAATTTAGAGTCATTATGTTACAGAGATATATGCATCACATAATTACAGCAACACAATTCACAATAGTTAAGCTTTAGAAACAGCCTAGACACCCATCAACAAACATATGGATAAAGAAGATGTGAAATTTTCCTCAGTGGAATGGAATTTTTTCAACCAAAAGCAAGGATTAATTTAAGTCATTTGCAGAAAAATGGATTTTGATCAAATAATGTTAAGTCAATTAAACCAGATGGGTTATCTTACATGAAAAACAAAAGTGTAAATAAATTAGAGAGTAAAATAGAGGTAGTAGGAAACAAAGAGATAGACTTTTGGAAATAAAGAAAGGGATCCGGGGCAGAAAGGAGTTGGGAGGAGGAGAGAGGAAAGGGGATCAAGATAATCAAGATGCAATATGTATATGTGCCAGTTCCTCAGAACTAGTATAGCTATTATGTATCACGAATGTACATTAATAAAAAGATTTACAATACAAATATTTCAATTCCACAGACATTTTCTTAGCATAGTTATACTTTATCGATATTTTCATTCACAAATTACTTTTTCCCAAGCATGGTCTTTAAAACTAAGTAAAATATCATTATAATGAATTATTTAGACTCATGATTATTTTCATAGGCTTGATAGTGATGTACGATGATTCCATATATAACACTTGTGTTCTTTTATTTCCATTAACCAAGTTAATTTTAACTTGTGTGTTGAAAATAGAAATTACTTGGGGTGTAGAATTTCATATATTTGTATATTTGTGTTTGTCTGTGCAGAGTTATTTCAACAAAAGTAATTTCAGGAAGTAAAGTACAACCATTATGTTATGTTAAATGAAACTTACGCTTAAGAAACAAATATTTCTCCTTTATTTGTTAACTAATCTAAACTACTGTCTAGTTTCATTTCGCTGTCACAATCTCTGAGGAATAAAGCAATCTCCAGCTATCGCCCATAATCTCATGCAAACACATAAATAAGCAGTTATAAATATAACTTCAGGAGGTAATAGAATTTTTTTCCTTTGCAAAATCGAACTTATAAATAGATTAAATGAATTACAAAACTCAAAAGCGGTATTCAAGGCCAGTCATCTGACACTCGGCGCTCAGTATATACTACTTCTGGATGATGTCAAGGATATCACATCTGCGGGGAAGAATGAAAAGAGCTGAAAAGGGAAAAGATGATTATTTTAGAGAACAGACTCACTTTTGTTTAGAGACTTAGAATAGTTGAACCTCGTCACTTTCTGTATGCCCTAACCCCATGTGAGTAATTGGTGGATAATACTGCACATCAGTCACTACCTAATAAGACGGCACTTGTAGAATGTTCCCAAAATTGCACCACACTTTCGTCACATCTTCTGCTAGGAATTTGAAGAAGGAAATACCTAACTAGTCAGGCAGTGTAGGAATCTGCATTAATTTTCAAAAGACTCATACATTATTAGAAATTTCATTGAGGAATTCAGTTAAAAAGAAAGTATTACATCAACTGAATTCTTTCTAGGAAAGCGATCTGAGAAAGTTATACCATAACTTAGTAACCACAAAAATTTTAATGAGACACTTCCCATCTGCCTTAAATATCAGGAATGAAAAGGATAATGAAGAAAAATATATCTAGGATGTAACGCATGTTATTTATATTTCACATTTCTAATAATCACAATGACATTTGAAAAAAATGTCAAAATCCTTAATTTTAATATTATCAAATAGAGGGTACAAATAGTTAATTACCTGATCAAATTTGTAATTTTTGGATCCAGTGGCAGACCATATTCACCAGATTCACCTCTAAAATCATTGTTATTTTCTTCTCACAGGGAGTTTGTTAGAGTTGACCCACACTGGTATGGAAGAAAGAACCAACTGTTACATTTTCAGGAATTTTGCAAGACGGTTATTAAACAGAGCTATGATTAGAATGAAATATAAATGTACATAAAATAAACTACACCAAATATGCAATATATATTGAAAATTTGTCTTTTGTATTATGCTTTTTTATATCTATGTTTTTGAACTTATTACCAGTTAATGCAACCCTATAACCATTATATTGTGAATAACAGTAATTAATAAAATAGTCTTCTAATGTTTGAAACCTCTCACCCATTCTAGCAAGAATTAACTCATTTTCTTGACAAAACAATGAAGTTTCATCACTCAGTTTTAATGTTTCGTTTTCATCTCACACTCATTATAGATGAAAGCATAAGCCAACATTTACATCAGAAAGATATTAGTCACCGGTTTTGATAAAAAAAAAAAAAACAAGAGTTTGGTAAAAGTCAGCAAAAATATTACCTAAGAACAGCAACTGTACAGAATTAAAAATAAAAGCACTGTACAATTTATTGGTATATGTAAATTGCATTTTATACACCCTTATATCTATGTATTAAACGTTAAACATGTACCAGAATAGAATGATGCTGTCAAACTTTAGTGACACTGTCTTTGCCCACATAACTGATAAAGTTGGTACTTGTTAAATTCGATTCATTTTCATTTGATTTCCTTGTAGCATTTATCACTTCAACAAAATTTTTTGAGTGAATCACTCTTAGCTTCCCAGACCTACTATTTCTTCATTTTTATTACAGCTCATAGTCCAATCTAAGTCCCTTGTTCCAATTCTTCCTGTATGTGCTTCCTAAATACTGGTATTGCAAGAAGCTGTATAATTAGGTTTCTGTTGTCACAGTGTTCTTTCTTTAGACATGTGAGATACTCATAAGGTTTTCACAATGATTGATCTCTTGATATCTTCCAAAGTTGTACCTTTTATATAGATATACCTCGCTTAGCATATGTAAGCAAATTTGTAGACATCATAAATTAATAAGTGTTTATACCATTATCCTCATGGCAGTCAAAACCAGATAGATCTTCCCTTGCAAATGTGCTAGTCCTCTCTTTCTTCTAATGTAATCAATAACAGTATACAATGGTGCAAGAAGAAATATTTAAGGCAGCCTTGACTTCCCATTAACCCCAATTTCAATCAGTTATATACCTTTGTCCGATAAAGTTCTCCCTTTATTTCTAAAACTTATATTAATGTTTGATTTTGATTCTATTTTATTTTTGTACCAGGGATTGAACTCACAGCTTGGTGCTTGTAGGCAGGCATTTATACCGCTAAGCTAAACCCCTGGCCCTTAACTCTTTCTCTTATTAGGATTATTGTAATAAGTTTCTAACTCACATCTACTTTGGCCCACAAATGCTCAGCAGCAGTTCAAAAATGCAAAATATAATTAAATTATTTTGCTACATGAAGTGCAATTTTCCCTAGCTGTATTTCAGTCTTTTTTGCTGCAACCTATGAAAAGCGTTCTTTGTTTTTTAAGCCCTAATTTTTGCAGGCGCACATATGAACAGGCATCTACAGTGACACTGATGGAGTCTGATAGAGGAAGAAGCATTTTCAATGAATGAGACTGAAATAATTGGGCAAGTATAAGGAAAAAAAAATGAAACTCATTCCAATCTCCCAGTGTACATAATAAATGATGGAAGTAGATTGCAGCTTTTACTGTAAAAACTAATACTGTACTTTTAGAAGAAAATCTAAAGGAACATTTTCATGATCAGATAGTCACAGAAAACAATGATCATAAATGCTAATAAATTTTTTAAGTCAAGTATTAATATTTCACAGATTATTTATATATTCATGAAATTAATACATTAAGAAACTAACAAGGCATGTCTCAGCTCAAGAGAAAAATATCTGTAAGTATATGTCACAAATAAATAGATTTAATATAGATAAGTCATATAATTCAATAATTTAAATAAAAGCAAAATAAGAGAAATTGAGAAAATATTGCATGTATACCACTCAAAATAAAACATAAATGGACATTTTTAACATGAAAAGTTGTCCAACCTCATTAGTCATCAGGGAAATATAATGTAAAACTATAATGTATAAACCCTAAACATCCAAAAGAACACCTAAACCTTTAAGACATGGGCCATGTCAAATGTTGATAAGACTGTGGGATAGCACTCACTCTAAACTCATTCAATCACTCTCAAACATTGTTGGGCTGACTAGTAAAATCCTTCCGAAATCAGGCTTGCAGATTTATTTTTATTTGAAGAAATAGCTATGCTCTGTCCCAGAAATAAATATACTAGGTATTTCACAAAAATGCTACAGAAAAATGTTCATGAAGTTTAATTAATAATCACAAACTGGAAATGTTTTCTGTATTGGTCAGTGTTCTGTTACTGTAACAAAATACATAATATGCAAAGTTTAAAAAGAATAAATGTTTGTTTTGGCTTTGGCACATGGTTTCAGAGATTTCAGTCTGTGCTAAGCTGGCCTCACTGTTTTCATCCTGAGGTGATGCAGTAGGGTAAGATATGGGAGGAGACAGTGGCTCACTTCACAGTATTGAGGAAACAGAGAGAGTTTGTCATTGTAACCTTAGATTTCCTGGCATTCAGAACTGTGAGAAATTTCTATTTCTTAAGCTACTCATATTACGATAGGATGTTATAACAGCCTTAACTGACTAAAATAAAATTCATGATTTTAAAATGCTTGAAATTGTTCTTAATAAATGTTTCTAAAGTCATACTGTGTGTAAGAAAATAGACAATAATACATGCTTTATAATTTTATTTACATAGTATTCAAGGGCAGTTAAAATAATCAATGAGGAGAAAACATTAAGAATAATGATTAACTGCAGGAAAAGGACTGACTAGGAGGGATAAAAGGAAATATGATAAAAATGCTGCAAATTAGGATGCTGATGTCAATGCATTCATTTATCAAAATGAGTCAGTCCATAATTACTATCTGCACATTTTGGCCTACATAAATATTCTCTGAATAAAAACAAATTTAAGCCAGGTGGCAGTGCATACCTGTGATCCCAGAAGAAGGGAGGCCGAGGCAGGAGGATCTCTGGGGGTTGGAAGCCAAGCTGGGCTACCGCCATTTCAAGGCCAGCTTGAAATCTGCATAGTGAGATCCTGCTTCAAAAACAAAAACAACTGCCTCACAAAAAAAAAAAACAAAATATGCATAAGAAAACAACTCATATTTTAAAAACCATAGAACACCATCTTAATAGTCAGTTTACAGACAAAAGTATTAAACAGCACAATGAATGGTACTTCACAATGAGACAGTGAGCAAATCACAATGTATATCGTAGATTAGAATATTGAAGTACTACGTTAAATAGCATTAGCATTTACAGTGCAATTATACATGTGCTATAAATTCTGAATCTATTGCTGTGTTTCATTGCTGACTGTTTTCTTGCCTCACTACTGCCTCTTGCCCTTCTGTCAGCTATCAGGGCAAAATGATAGGAAAGTCTGTGTGCCGCCTCCCACACTGTTGGTAGAAAGTCCACACTTTACAGGGTTCTAGTCCCTCCCCATGCCTTCCAACTGCACACCCTTAATGGTGATAAAACCCACAAGGAGTCTCCTTTCTCCGCCCTACCAAGTCAATTTTGTACCAGCTTGAGTGCCAGCTCGTTCTCTCAGAAAAACCTCATTATATGACTGATAAATCATGTCACAGAATTGCATGGTATGTGTGGCATTATATGTGTCAGCATTTGAACTACATTTTGGGCAAGTGAGTTTATCCTACCTCCATGCGGTGAGCATTTACAAGAGGGAATGTAATAGAAAGAGATCATAAAGCTATGTTTTAATTGACCTAGTTTGCCCTTGAAATTGTGTATAAATAACAAGAGAGAAGGTTTTTCTCCCACATTTTGATGTATATAGATACTCAATTTACTTGTAGGTATAAAAATAATGATTATGACATCACAGTTCTTAGTGTTGACTAAACACAGTTGGGTCATTCTCACTAGGTTGTGTTAGATGCCACATGCAGTCACGTGAAGGCGTCT
>PVJX010016138.1:0-41032 GCA_004027295.1 Dolichotis patagonum
TGCCAGTTTGTTTCTTTTCATTGATGAGTTGAGACCATTTACATTGATGGATATCACTGATATGTACTGACGTATCCCTGTCATGTTATCTTTCTGTTGTTGGTTTTCTGCTTTTTCTGTTTAATTGTTTGCCCTGCTTATTGGTTTCCTTCTGCTGTTGTTCTTGGACTTGTAGTTATCTTTATCTATTTTAGAGTAACTTTCAGTCCTCTTTGTAGTGTTGGTTTGGTGGTCATGAATTTCTCCAGTTGTTTTTTGTCATGGAAGTATCTTATTTCTCCATCAATTATCAGAGATAGTTTTGCAGGGTATATCAGTCTGGGTCGGAAGTTGTTTTCTTGCAGGACTTGAAATACTTCACTCCAAGTGCTTCTTGACTTGAAGGACTGTGTTGTGAAATCTGCTGTGATTCTGACAGGCTTTCCTTTGCAGGTGACCTGTTTCTTTTCTCCAGTAGTTTGTAGTATTGTCTCTTGTGCTGTGTTTCTGAGATCGTAATTATTATATGTCTGGGTGAAGATTTATTTTGGTTATGGCTAATTGGGATTCTATGTGCCACATTTATCTGCATATCAGATGTTTTCCCATGTTGGGAAAATTTTCTGACATTATTTCTGTAAATAGTCTTCCTATGTCTGTTGTGTTGACCCCCTGCTTTTTTCACCGCCACCTAGCAGTCTCATATTGTTTCTCTTGCATCATTTTGCAGCTGTTGAATTATGTTTCCTCTTTTAGTTTCTTGTGAATCCTTTCTGTATTTCATTTTGCAAATATGAACAAATCTTAGGCTATGCTTTTTTGACCCTCATGAAAAACAGTTGAATATTAACTACAGATTAGGCATATTCAAATAAAAAACCTGGCATGCAAAATAATGCCCTGCAAATTTCAGATTTTAGAGCATTCTAGATTTTCAATTTTTGTATGGCAAAATGTGTACAAAGCTTTAAAATTAGAGTGACTAAAATCTCATATGCTTCTAGTCTCCAGCATTTCAGGCAGGGAGTAATCAACCTGGATACTGTTCTACACTTTGCATTTAAAGCACAACAATAGTCTTTGTTTTTTTTTTTTTAATCGGTACCAGGGATTGGACTCAGGACCATGCACTTGCAAAGTGGCACTTATGCGACTGAGCTAAATCCCCAGCCCCAACAATAGTTCTTGAAGATCATTTCTTATCAGTTCACAAAGAATCTCCTCATTCTTTTTAACAGGTATATCATATTCTATCAGATGGGCTTTAGACTTTTGTACATCCTAAAATAATATTCAAAAGTCTATACCCCTTCATCCATTTAAGTTAAAGGTTGCCATAAGTTTAAATGGTACAAATAATATATTTTATATCTTGTTGTATATTGTAGATAGATTTTAAATGTATTTTCTTCAAAATTTTGGCACTACATATTTATGTGAATTGTGAAAGGCAAGTCATATCAGGCAAGGCAGCCAAGTCAGACATATCTGTTTCCTGACACAGAAAGTCTGAGTTCTTTTTATAATTCAAGGAAACATATTAATTAGATACCCTTGGTGACAGTTCTATCTTCAGAACTCTATTTCCAAGACTGATAGAAAGGTAGATAAATAGAGTAGCCATGCCTTTTGTCTTTCAAGTGGACATAAAGTAGTCTTTTTCAGTACTTTCTTAGTGATCTCATCCAGTCTGTAGCTTTATCTGCTTTTCATGCTCCCCTCACTCCATTTCATGTAACTATTGCATTATTATATCTACCCTAAATCTTAGTGACTCAGAGCAACCGTGTATCATTTCTCACAGTTATGAAGCTTGTCTAGGCCTCCTGCTCCACAGTGGCCCTGCTCACATGGTGGCAGTTAGTGCTAGGTGGTAGCTGGGACTAAGTGAAGATCCTACCAGCATCTTTGGTTCTCTGTGTTTCTTAGTTTTTTCACAGAGTGACAGCTGGACTCCAAAAATGATTTTGTGTATTTTTACTCATTTATTTTAAAATGTCCTTCAAAAGTTAGACAATATAGCACAAGGGTAAAAGTTCGAAAAGTGTAAAAAGATCAACAATGAAAAGTAGCCCTTCTGTTGTTGCCCAGCCCCCTATTCTCTTTAGGCAATTCGTATATTCTTCCAGGGGTTTTTAGAATAATACATATGCAAGCTGTGTTTTGTTGGGAATGCCTTCTCACCCCAAGAGTATAACATTTTTTCTTACTGTTTTTCATGGTTGTCTTTGATTAGGCTTTGTTGTGTATAAAGGTCAGGCCAGGTCTGATGGACTTTGAGGGACTGCAGGTCACAGTTCACTGTGTAAACACTCCATCAGGAACTGAGCTTCTCATCTCCTCAGTGCTGAGTGTTAGCTGCATGGCTCACAAGGATATAATCAAAGATATCTTCGTAGCTGAATCTGTTGTGGAAGTTTTTAGACCTGGATTATGGCAGAATGAAGCCAGATGAGTGATAGTGGGACTTTTTTTTCTTTCAAGGGGAAAGATCACAGTAACTGGAGGAAACATAAGATCTAAGGATCAATCCCCTTCTGGAAAGCCTGGGAGATGTGGAATGGTAAACTGCCCCTAAATCATTGGCACTTGGTGATGAGGGTGCTTGGCCATCATCAGTGGCAAAGTGGATATTGTTTTTTTTTTTTTTTTTTTTTTTTTGTACCGGAGATTGAACTCATGATTTCACGCTATGGAGCTAAATCTCCAGCCCCTAGTGGATATTGTTTTTTAACTGGTTTATCTGACCAGGTCCATCAATTGAGAATTTCAACCTGACCTAAACTTGTTTACTGTGGTATAAGAATGCACTAACCTTTATTAAGCCCCATTACATTTCAGGTATAGTGTTTTGTATTTTGTGTATGTTGTGTTTTCCTCATGAAGATATTCAGATTTTGTAAGACTGGCCTCATCTTCATACAAATGATAAAGCAACTCAGATTTAGGGAGTTAAGTGAGTTGTCCTAAAAAGATTTGGGAGAAGACCTAGTTGGTTTGATTCTAAAACCTAGGCCTTTTCCCAATACCTGAAAGGCTCACAAATTAATAGTATAAGCAAGATTATAAGCACTTGTGAAATTTCTGGGACTGAATTACTCTCAAGAACTATAAACAATTCACCTACTGAAAAATGATCATTGGAGTGATTGTTTCATTTTTGAAAATAAGAACTGGGGAACAGATAATTCAGATTGGCTAGTGTGAAGCTAATCTTTTTACCTAAGCTGGTATGTGCATGTGTGTGGGACATGAGAGTATTCCTAAATACAGTATTCTGATTTAACAGTAGGTTACCCCATGAAACACACAGATTTTAAATTTTATACAAAAAGTTAAGCTAAGGGAATATACAAAAATATTATTTCTAGATATATGTTAACCAAAATTTAATATTTGATGATATGGTGAGGTCTTTTTGATACTGTTGAACTTCATATTCATTGTTATCAACCTTAGAGTCCTCAGAGGATGGTGCCTGATTTTCCTGGGCAGAAGTCCTAAGGGGAGCTGTTTGGCAGTGTTTTTGGCGGGGCTAGAGAAGGGGATTGGATGAAAGGAAAAGGAAGAAATGCTCCACAATAAGGCTGTGCTTGCGCTGGGTGAGGCATGAGGTTCCAGTTGTGGTGAGTGGCAACTTAAAATTTTCCAGTTCCCTGATAGTGAGCTCACAGGATGGTGTGATGCATACAACCAAAACCAAATCTCTCGAGTGGTTAACAGCCCCTTGGCTTGAAGTATCCTTAGGTTGTGGAGTCATACCATCTCCTTTGATGGGTAAAGAAACTACTCGCAATGGAATAAGACAGAGGAGCCATGTTATGGAAAGCATAGAAAGTAGTAATGAACTCTGGATTACCCACGTCTCTGGGATGAGGTTCTGAGACTGTCTCTTCAATTCTTTTCTTTTTACTTTTTTTTCCAGGAAGAACATTTTACTTTTGATGATTTGGAGGAAGTAGCCAAGCAAGTGGTCATGTTCTGAGTAGAGAAGTCAGAAGAATGAGCGAAAGAGTAGAGGAAGCTCTAGTTCCTGTGAATTGCCATCATAAGAGTGGCCAGGCAGGCCCAGACCCAAACATAGACCCATGCCCAAACCCATGCCAATGAAGATCCTTGTTCCTCAATCCCAAGTGTCCACCCCATCACTGCCTCTCTAAGTCCTAGACTTCTACTTGCCTTCCTTTGACTAGGAGTTTAGCTCTTGATAAAATGTAAATATTTCACAAGGTTCTAAATATTAAGCTGTGATCATGAATACCTTAGAAGGAATTAGGTTATCATAATACTTTTATAGGATTTAGTCAAGAAAAAATGGGTCCTATGATGAGTAAGTTTTATAAGGCAGCAGTCTGGCTTTTGGGTAGGGTTTGTTGGGGTGGTTCCTGTGGTGCTTCAGTGCAACATGGTGGTTGTAGTAACTGTTGGGGGAACTAGAAATCCTCAAGGAGGCGTAAGGGAGCTACAGTATTAAGTTTCCCCCATTCCACAGTGTGGTTTAGAGCCCAGAGCAGTGAGAGGTCGTGTGAAATCTTCTTCCCTGGCTAAAGGAGAGTTAAAGATCTCATCAGAGGTCAGAGGGGAGTGACATGAAAGCTACACAAAAGCCAGGGAAAAGTAGGCTGATTCGCTTTCTTCTTTCCCTCCCGCTGCTTGGCCTCATATTTTCGGTGACATTTAAAGCCATTGTACAGATGTGTAGTGAAGCTCTGGTGACATGGATGCTTTCTGGAGCCTGTGGGGTATCAAGGACAGTGTCTCAAGCCCAACACATGGGACCCTCTGCTGGGCCTCCCTTTAGCTTCCTCCAGAAGCTTAGCCTGATGGAGAATTCAGAGCACCCCTCCTAGGTGTGCAGGCAGGTGGGGTACATTCTTGAATTAATAAAAACAGTTAAGTGAAGTCCGTGCTGAGGATAAGAGAGGAAAACGGCAACAGAAGCAGATAGATCACTGTCTCAGAATCATCTGGGGAGCTTGTTAAAAATGCAGGCCTGTGGGAGTGAGTCCTAGTTATCTGCATGCACCAACCCTCTAAGGTGATTCTGCTACCCATTAAACTTTGAGAACCTCTGAGAGAGAGAATGTGCGAGGTTAGCTGGAAAAGGCCTCTCGGGAGAGGTGGACTTGAATTTCAGTATCTAGGTGATACTTGCTTTAGATGCTGTCCTTAGATGTGGACTAGAGGGGCCTGTTCACCTGGGGACACCAGACTCTCACTGGGGAGAGTGACAAGTGTCCAACCCATTCCCTAGATGGCATCTCTGCGAATGTGTTGCCACTAGCTTCCTTTCACTACTTGGGTGCTAATCACTGAGGGAACAGAAGTGCTGTGGGAGGTGGCTGAGGATAGTGTCTGCTGAAATGTTTGGTTCATGTTGCAATGGAAGCACATCTTGCAGGGCAAAATGGCAGCCTGGCAGAGCCTGCTTCCTGGGGAGGAGTGGGGGGAATAATACCATATCTGTGGATACCCTTTACTCCCACTTGTGGACACTAGAAATTGTGCCACTTTTTGTGTGGCCTTCACTTGTTAAACTGTGAAGTGTGTCTGAGGAGCTGGTCAGTGCTGCTGATGGAACAGGGGTCATTTTTGTCCCAGTAGATGAGTAGGAAAGATTTGGGATGTGATTGGTTCTTTCCTCCCGCAGTGCTGCTTGCCTTCTGCTCTATCCACTTGTGCTGGCTTTATTTGATTGGGAACATAGTGTTTTCCTGTTAGGGCGGTGGAAAGAAGGAGAAAGAACAGTGCCAAGGAAAAAAGGAATGTCAAAGAGAAGGGAACATATCCCTGTTATGGCACCAGGTAACTGTTGCGCATACAGATGAGCATTGGCCCTTTGCAGCGCATGGGTGTTGCTGGCCTGGAGATACTGTCTTTCCCTGAAGAGAAAGTCTCTGTAGCTGGCTGGGCGGGCTGGGGGAACCATGCCAACAGGAATGGCTGTGCTTGCTTTGTCCATCACGAAAGAAGGAGCCACTGTGGAGGAAATGTTTGAGACAAAAACAGCAACAGTGACACAAAAATCTACTAATAAGGCTCTTTTCTGGCTGATATCCCATCCTTTCTAATTGCACTGCAGCTAAATGGTAACTCTGGCAGTCTCTTGGAACATTTTATTTGACTTCTGGAGGGGCTGCATTTATAAGGCTTTTGAGGCTCTGTGGGAGTTGGAGAAATGAGCAGTGGTGGGCTGGGGAACTCCAAGGAACCAAGCCTGATGAATTGAAGCCAATCTTGAGTAAAATTCCCTGCTGAAAGGGTTCCCTCTGGGCCTGACCCAATGGGTAGTGCTTATGTTCTTGAGTTCAATATATATGGGGGAAGAGCTCACGCAGATGTTCTTTATCATTCTTTGTTCCCTTTCTCTCTGAACATAAAGCTGTATGGAATATTTTGCTCTTGATAACCAAAGGAACTAAATCAGCTTCTTTCTTCAGGCCCAAGAGTAGGGCATAGTCCAGAAGCATGAACACATCTGTGCACCGTAATTTCTGTGGTGTCCATGTGGGCACTGGGACTATCTGCTTCATAGACAGGCCCTCTTCTCTTAGCCTCTTTTGGTATAGATCTTGTGCCATGGTGAGATCCTGCCATTTCAGGTGCCTCTTGAGTTCTTTAGAAGAAGTTACTTTCGAATTACAGTATTTGGATACACAGTCCCTGGGTAGCTAATAAGCTGGGGCCAAATGAAAGAGATTAAAGGTTCTAGGTCAGTAAGTGACTTTACTCAGCCCTCTATTCATTTTGTGCCTGTGGCATATCAGCAATACTCTGAAGAAACCTTCAAGAGACTGCTGATGGCAAACAGCCATGTTTTACCAGGTCCTGCCCCACTGTGAGGACCACCAGTTCACTGTGAAAAGTGTCATACTTTGCAGGGAACTGGGCCACCAAGACTTTACATGTTATTTGACCTTGTGCAGGTTGTTCAACTTCTTGAAACATGGGCTTGCTCTTTTATAGATAGGGGTAGATGAGTCCCTTTCAATAGACCTTGCAGGGCTACTAAGAGGCCCAAAGTAGATGATGGATGTGAAAGTACTTTATGAACTGAAAAGTACCAGTCACATGTGTGTGGTGTGTGATGAATTCTTTTTATTCACAAAAGGGGAGACCGTGGGTCACTTCTCTCTGGAGAAAAGAAGTATTTTGCATTCTGTGTCCATGAAAGGTAATAACAAAATAATATTAACAAAGCCTTAGAGGTAGCTTCTTGGATGGTGATGTCTGTCCTATCCCAAAGCTGCCCTTTAAGAAGGAACCATGAGGCAGTAAAGGTACTGCGCAGGGACTAGTGAGTGCAGATCAGGGCTCTGGCTACTTTTTCACTTTCTCTCCTCTTCTAGATCCTGGTTCCTGGACATGCCTCCCCCTGTCAATTCTTTAGAAATCTGCAGCTTGTCATATCTTGGAGTTCCTAGGAAGAGCAGATGCCATGGGAGACTTTCTCTCTCCAGCTGCCTGATGGAGATCAGGAGGCCTGGGTTGCCAGTATTTCAGTTAGGATGTGAGGAGAATGGGCTGTGCTGTACAAAATTCTGTGACTGCCAGATAGCTTTTAGGCTTGGAGACTAAGGGGATTCTTGACCTGGAGTTCCTTTAGGTTTCATTTCTGTGACCAGCATTCCCAATCTCTAGGGCATAGCCTTACCATGTATATAGACAGCCTGTCATTTGGGGGCTACTCAGGAGGGCAAAGACAGAACACTCTGCCATCTTTCTACAGGCCATGGTTAGTGCCCAGGGGCTGGGACCCCACAGTCTACTCTTTTCTCTGATGTAAAAACGAGGCTACCAGGCTTCATTCCCTTTCTTGTTCACTTGTTCACTGAGTTCTTGCCAAGTCCAAGGCACACTATATTAGGGATCTTAGGGGTCACAAGATGACTGAAAAGCAGATCCTACTTCCATGGAATTTATGTCCAAGTAAGGGAGAAGAGTGTTACACAAAGGAGAAAGTGATATTAAAATGATGAGATATAAAGCAAGGAATAGCAGGGAAACCTGCATAGATTCTGTGGCATTTGAGTTGGGTGTTGAAAAAAATTAGGATTTGGCCTTAAGTGGAGAAGGAGTGCTGCTGGCAAGAAGTTTAGGAGCATAGACAAGGGAAGAAGAACCCTGGGGTGGAAGGGTAGGGACTGAAGATTTGGCAAAAGGGAGAGGGGCAGGAAAGACATGGAAAATCCTCTGTCTGCCACGATCTACCAGTGATGTTATATTCCTCCATTGAGTCTCTAACATCTGTGTGAGGCAAATACTGTTCTCTCCTGTTCACAGAGGAGGAAGCTTAGGCCAAGGAAACTTTAGTTGGCTCAAGGCTAGCCAAGGATTAAATGGCAAGCAGAATTTGAGCCCGTGACTGTGAGGGTCTGCAGTTTTTTTCCTGGTCATGCAGGCCTCACAATCATGGGCTAAGTCCCCACAGGGAGGCAGGCAGGCTTCTGGCCTTCTGTACTGGCCCCAGAGCCCAGGATGGCTGAGTGCTTTTCCGCACTCCTTTCTTATTAGAAAAGCCACTTGCTTCTGTATGGGAGGAAGGGAAAGGCAGAATGGTAGAAGACCCTGGAGCGAAATTTAAGACATGGCCTTCACTGTGGGTTTTCATTCCCAAGACCACCTCAAACCTTGCCTCTTTCTGCTCCCCTTCTCATCCTCCCCCGCATCTCCAACCTCCCCTTGGGTCCATGCGGCTTGGTCTGCACACGGCGTTGTTCTGCACTTGTTCCTTTGTTGCTGTGAAACAGGCTCCCGGCACAGTCAGCTTCTGTGTGGGAGGACTGGTGGCTGTCTTTGCAGGCAGGCATTTGCTTAGAGCAGGCTGCATGTGAGCCCAGCTTCCAGCAATTCCGGCCTCCTGAAGTCAGTGGTGGGATGAGGCTCTGCCCAGGGGACTGGCTGTGAAGGATGAGTTCAGGGTGGGATGACGGACCGCTTCTGGGACCAGTGGTATCTCTGGTATCTCCGCTTGCTCCGGCTGCTGGATCGAGGTATGTGTGTGTGTGTGTGTGTGTGTGTGTGTGTGTGTGTGTGTTAGAGACAGTCGGGGGGGGGGAAAGAGAATGAATGAATGAATGCAAGAGAGACAGAGAAAGACAGCAGAGAACAAAAAGAAAAAGAAGGAATTAAGCAGCAGTAAGTAGCAAACCTGTGGAAAGTAAAGAAAGGACATGTGTAGCCCTGCTGGGCATGAGGAGCACCGGGTTGTTTGAGGAACAGCTGTATGATAGGATTATATTTCTTGCTAGGTTTTTCCTCAGACTCAGTCAGTATCATAGTCTAAAACAAGTGAAGCCTTGATTTGCTGTGCTCACCATGGAGCATCAGGGAAACAGTACAGGAAGAATGGTCACTGTGGTAAAAAACTGGGGCAAACCAACGTAGACTCAAAAATCAGCTCTGCCACTGATCTTTGGGACCCTGGGCTGATTTTTGTGGCTTTCTTGAGCTTGTTACTTATCTGTAAAATTGGCATGACAGGATCTATCTACTGTGGTTGCTATGGGGTTTGTAGTTTATACATGTGAAACATGTATGTCATAGCTAGTGTGCATAGTGGGTAAGTACTAAATGCTAAGTTCCCCTGGCCAGCCTGTTAAGTGTCATGGAGCTACAGCACTATCCTGAGGGGAGCTCCCTCTGTGGATTGTCTGTAGGTAGAGCCAACATACAACTTGAGGTTAGTGAAAAAAAGGAAAAGGAAAAGGAAAAGGAGAGTCAGTTTTATTTCTCAAGTTAATAGGACCTTAGTATATTTCACTGTCAATCACAATTAAAATCTTTTAATGTCACACAAATCCAGACTTTCTGTATAAGGAAAAGGTACTATGAACTTTGTTTAGTAACTGATTTTTTAGGATTGAATGCTAGTTCAAAGAGCTTTGGCAAGACTGAGATCAAGCCCCTGATGGAAAAGGTGGTCCTGGGGAAGTCCTACAACAAACCCCAAAGTGTGTTCCTTGCCTTCAGGAACAGTCTCAGATGTGCCAGGAAATCAATACTAACTGGAAGTAGAGAACTGCTTAGAACAGGAGAACCCGAACCCTTCTGGGAGAGAAATCAAAGATGGAGGAAATCAACCCAGGACTGCAGAAAGTGATCTTTCACTAGCACTGAGAAACAGATCCATGGAAGCTTGGACTTGAGATAATGATATTAAGAAAGGAGCAAAACTTCATGATGGTGGAAATCACAGACTAGGGGAAAAGGAAGAATCCAACTGCCTTATCTGTGTGTTCTCAAATTACTTAATTTCTCTGTGTCTCCTTTTGTTCATTTGTAAAATGATGATGGTGGAAGTGGTGCCAACTTATAGGGTTGCCGTAGGAGTTAAGTGAGGAACTAAAGTGAAATACTTATCCTAGTGCCCAGCATGGTTAGTTTTCATTACCAAGACAGTTAATTGTTACTGTCCTTCAAACATCTTGAAAGGCATCTATAGGTTTCAGTAACCAGCAGCCGAGAAAAAGTCCAATTAAGAATTGTTGCAGACTTAGAGATGATTTATATGACTGTGAAGTAAAGCAAGATTCAAACTAGAATATCATAGTAATTTTTAAAAGAACCTAAATAATAATATATACCTATAACAGTAATTTATTTTCAATTTTTAAAAAATGTTTGGGTCCATGAATTGCAACCTTTGGTTCAAGTTCTGGCTTTCTTACTTTCTGTGTGTCTCTGAATAAATAATTGCCTTCAATTCATTAAACTAAAAAATGAGAATATTGATAAACCTTGATAGAAATATATCGTAATAAATTTATGGATTGTAGATTAACCTAATCCACTGGCTAGCAAAGGTAGATTACCAGAGCTATGTGTTTGTGCATGCTTGTTTGTTTACCATACGTGGCTGTAATTCGAAAGCTTATGGTTTTTTATATAAAGTGTCTGTTGAATTTTCTCAAATGTGAGGCTTTAGGCTAGTAGCTCCTGACTGCATTCCTGACTGATTTTTAGACTTCTGGGAGCTTGGATATTGAGGATGTTGCCCAGTTTTAGTTAATGGGTATTATAGTATTATATATGTTCATGTGTGCGCACTCACATCATATTCAAACAGACTATTTGGATACGACAACTTTAATAACTAACATTAACTAACATTGCAGAGACATACCTTACAGACTGAATACCTCATAAATGTTATTGAGCTAGCTCAATAAATGTTTAATGAATAAGTGAATGAAAGATGAACCCACCTTTGAGAGCAGTGAAAACATTTCTGTTAGATCTCTACGGTGACAGAATTTAGCTTCCTTCATCTGTTTTAGAATATTATGAATGTTTCCTTTATCATTGTTGTTCCATATATCATCTGGAAAGTAGCAGACCTCACGAAAGGAGGGAATGAGATGAGAAAGAGGTAGGAAATGATGAGGTACCTCAACAAGCTGTGTTGTTTCCCAAGTCATCTGCTTGGCTATGACTGGAAGATAAATGAATGTGTGATTTGACACACCTAGGAAAAGGGAAGAAATAGAACACGTCATGGAACAGAAATAAACTTTATTAAGAAGTAAGTGTATACTTGTTGATTGCAGACCAATATTTTATCTCTCCCTTCATTGTTCTGCTAGCACTAGTTTTTAAAAAATGCATTGTTTTCTAGGTCTCTACTGAACTATATGCAAGCATTTATGTGATACTGAACTGCCACCTTGCTCAGACATTACATTTTGATGATTTGTTCTCATTAATAGCAGATGCTGTTTTTATAGTGTGTGTTACTGGATTTTTGTCAACTATGCTGACTGTGGTCTGTTGTTGTAGCCAACATCTATAGATGTTGGCTAAGGGGAGATAGTTGTCATGATGGGGACTGCCCATCAAAAGGAAAGAGCTCATATAGATTCGAAGCATAAGATAAATAATGTTTAGTTGTTGTTAAGTTTAGTTTTGGTGTATCCATGGGGACCTGACAAGTAAGGTGGGTGTTTGTATTTCTTTATCTATTTGTAATGTTTTTGGTAGCTGAGGGGGAAGAGTGAAAGACTGATGCTCTTTATTCATAATGCCTCAGGCAGTATTTCCTAGCCTATAGGAACATTTATACTGGTAATCCCAAGAGGTGATTTTAGGTGATTTAAAGATGTTGCTTGAGCTTTTCTTGCCGGCCACTGCCTGGTATAATCCAGTGGGTAGTCTGTTCTGCCCAGTGCCTGCTTCTACAAAGCTCTCCACCCAGTGATTTCATCTTACCTAGTACAGGCCCTCTCAGCCCTGTCTGTTCGTCACCTTTCTCCTTGTTCCTATTTCCAGCCTCCCTTATACCCTTCTGCTTGCCCTGCTTTAAGATGTGACCCTAGATGTCTATTCACTAAGTGTTCTTGTACCCTCAGTCCCTGCCCCCATGCCTGATTGCTATAGTTCCACTGTTCCTTTTAAGGCAGCCTCATGGGACCTGCTACTCTCTGGTGTTCCTGTCCCTCTCCAACCTATCACCTAGCTTCTATACCTTTTCATCACTGTGCTAGGTCAGCGTGCCCTCCCTGCCCTGCCTTTTCTGCCCTCTGCTTCTGAATGCTTTCCACTCCAGAGCAACTGTATTTTGTTCCTGACTTTTTGCTTCACCTTGCCATTACCCCAAGTCTACTCATAAATTTAAGTAAAAAATGGAGTCATTTAAAACAGTAACAAAAAAATCACAGTGTTGGAAGCATGTGTTGATGGTGATAATAGTTATAAAAGTACAAAAATGACTAATGTTTAGGAAACCTAAGTGATAGGTTGAATTTACAGCATAGGTTTTAGGCCAATAATTTCTTCTTGGTGCTCTGTCCACATTCCTGTCGCTACCACAGTTGCTTGGGATTATGACCCAGAGACCAACTGATCCTCCTCCTTGTATGTATGTCACAATCCCTGGGAGCTCTTATAGAGCTTCCTTTCCTTCTTCCTCCAGCAGATTTAACTAGGATCACTGGAAAAGGGGCTGGACACTGATGTGTTTGAAGAGCTCTGTAGGTAATGCTGTTGGCAGCCAGGGTTGGTTCTGCTCGTTGCCATTCTTTAATATGATGCCAGAGAGTAAAGGCAAACGTGACTGTGGGGCAAAACAGCAAAACAAATGAGGCAGTCAGTTATTATGTGAGAATTATAACCACAGATGTAAGCATAGGAATGTATTAAGGAACAAAGTATAAAAGAAAATCATTTGGGTACAATTTATGCAACTTTCTTTAGAAACTATGTACAATCGTTTTCCATTACTATCTAACTAAAGTATGACTTTTATTCATATTCTCAGGAAAGAATTTTACCTGCAACCCAGGAGGTTGTCTGAGTCCAGATTACTTTGGGTTTATAGTTCTCCGTTTTGGATGCTTAGGGTTTTGGACATAGGGATGGTGATTTGTCACTCTAGATGCCAAAAATCTTTTCTTTCTTTAGTGTAACTCTTACTAGACAATACTTGGGTGTTGCCCATACTCTGCTAAGAGGCAGAGATAGGAAAATCCTTTTACTCCTTTAGAAGAGAGGTCAATAAGGAGAATGCCTGTCTATAGGCTTCATGGTATTGGGCTCAACTGTGGCCAGGAATTTACTTGAGTTTTCACTAAAGCCCACCTCTCCCCAATTGATCACTGTCTGTTATCTCAGCTTTCAAATGTACCAACATTTTAGTCCAAAGATTGATTTTGTTCAGGTGCAGTGCAAGGTCAAGAGCAGCTTGACCACATGGACCCAATTATCAGGGCTCCCTTGATCTTCGTGCTTGTCTGTCTTTGGTCTTATTTTTTTTACCATGCTTGTACAATTTTTGTTCTCTAGTTCCTTTTACTGACAGATGCCCTGTCTTTGGGTTCCTTGCTTCTCTGTGGTTTGTACAACATGGTTGATGACTGGGTCATTCTTGGTTGTCTCTGCTTAGACCACCTGTTGAGACTGGTTCCTACCCTGCCATGAGCTCTGAATACTCACCTTGGGATGGCTAGCCTTACTTTGGTTAACTGTTGCATATGTATGATTAATGTGATGTGTAGCTTCATTGTGTCCACCTTTATGACTTGTTTCTTCCCTTCTGTAGTCAGTGGGGAAAAGAAGAGGAAAGCACACAGCATTTGTATGAAGAGTACATAGAGTGAGTCTCCTGTTGGGTTTTTTTCTTAGAGAAGCTTAGGTTGTAATTATCTTTCCACTTGAGCTGAATATTCATATAATACAGAAAGAAATTACTTTGCCTTAGCTTTTAATTGGTATTTGGTGCACAATCACTTTCACAAAGGGACTAGGCCCTTTGTTTAATAAAATCTGAAAATGTGGCCACCTGAAATACCATCACAGAACAGTTTTTCTATACCAGAGCCTCCTTAACAATCTTCATCTTTTCTGTGCTTCCTCTTGAAATGGCTGAACCCCTATCCCTTCTTTCAGATAGTTCATATTCTCCTTTCATTCTCCAGAAGAAAACTTCTCTAAAAATTCCTGGTTGTATTCATATATATACAGTCTTGTATAAAGTCAGTGTTTTGTGATTTCCATTATGCTCCTGTGGTACATTGATACACACTTCATAGGGTTGTTGTGAATAGTGAAGGAGACAAAATGTGTGACCAGTACCTAGCACTGGTAAATGCTCAGCATGTGTACACTTGTCCTACTGGATTTCTGTAGCTAGTAGGGAGCTTAGTGGCTTCTAGAAGCTTATTTCCTTCACTGAGAATGATCTTCCTGAAGGTAGGCCCTTATCTCCACCATCCTTTTTGTTGCCACCTACATACCCAGTTCAAGGGTGTATTCTAATAGGGAACCTAATAAATAACTTCGGTGGAGAGTGTATATACTCCAAAGAATAGTGGCTTACCATGGCATTGTTAAGGAATTTAAAAAAGAGTGGTATTGGTTTAATAATTTCAAATATCTTACTTCCTCTAGTGCTCATTATGCTTCTCTGAGATAGGTCACATTCATTCCCGTTTTACAGATGGGAAACAAGCTCATAGAGGTTAATAACTTTGCTAAAACCACACAGCTGCTAAAGAAAAGCCAAACTGTTTCCAGGACCCCTGATTTCCATCTAGGCTGAGTAGTTTCCTTACCTACTGTTGTACAGGGTTTAGAGCCCTTCCTCCAGGTCTCTTCAGTATGCATGTTGAACAGGGTATCTAGCCATCTCCCTTGTCAGCAGATGGGAGAATATGTCACTGAGGTGGCTTATCTGTAGTATGAGGTCACCAGACAAGATGTATCTAGGCCAAGTCCTCGGGGAAGGACACTGATAGCTGCTCTGTGAGGTCCTGGTGTGGGGTTTCTGTGTGGTGGGGTGGAGGTTACCCTAGTGTAAGAATAGTCCGGCAGAACTGTGCTTCACTGGGTGTGACATGGCCTCTCAGGGCTTGTTCTTCTGTTGAGGCTTATTTAGTCGTCACTGAAGGCCAAGGGCCACTGGGACAGTAACTATGTCTCTAGGTGGTTAGAAAGACAGCTGAATTCCCAGTGTATGTGATGGGTTTGCTTTTCATTTTGTGGTTGGAGGTGATTGTTATCAAAGAAACTGTCAAAACAATAAATATTGTTCTTGTTAGTGGCATTAGAAATAGTACATACCAGTGACAGCAAACCTTTTAAGACTGCATGCCCAAAACCCATTTATTTATCTTAAAGGGTGAACACTGCAACAGTGTAACACTGAATACTGAGGTTTTAGCTAAAAAAACAAGAAGAAACTTACACATTAGCATCTTTTGTCTTTTTAAAAAAATTTTATTTAGAGGAAAAAAACCCAAACAGAACAGAAAAAAAGTAGCAACAATACAGAATTCCAAAGGGAAAAAAGAACAACAACAAAAAAAAAAACCACAAAGAAATAACTACTTGATAAGTTACATACTGTCATCTTGGACATAGTTGTTCAAGTTACAAAATTAAAGTGTACAAAGTAGACATTCAAACAGTGAGACTATAAACAGTTCTGCTCAACAATCTAACAAAAATAGTAATATGGTCATCTATCTTACACACTTAACCATACATGCAGTTATATCCTTTAGAGCACTTTCTTTTCCTCTCTTTTTTACAGTAGCAATTACACATTTTGGGTTTTATTATTTTTACAGTTCTTATTACTTTTTACACTAGAGACACAATATGATATTTATAAATATGATTCTTATTTATTTCACTAATGAGGATAGTCTCAAGTTGTCGCCATTTCCCTATGAAGGCCTCAAGATCACTCTTCTTCATAGCTGAGTAATATTCCATTGTATAAAAATACCACATCTTTTTCATCTGCTCTGCAGTTGATGGGCGTCTTGACTGTTTCCAAGATTTAGCTATTACAAATTGTAGCCTCTTTTGTCTTAAAAGAAAAATATGTCTTTGCTAAATGTTAAATTTCAGTTTTTCATAAGAAAATTCAAAGCTAAATTTTGTTATTAAAAATAAATGTATTAAAATTCACAGCCAGTCCAAACAAATACATATATATCCGTGGCAGCACACTGACTGGCCATGCAAAAGATTGGAGGAGTCACTTGAGGCTTGTGAAGTCATTGCCTGATGCCACTACTTCTTTCTGAGCATGCATATAGCCCCTATGTGCAGTGTTGTCTGATGCTTGGCTGCTGGGGTAATGCTGGGGTGGCTTGGTTTATAAGCCAATAGAGAGGGTTCTTGGTGCTCGATCTGACATGAATGCCATAGGTTTGCCATCATGTTTATAAACCAGACACTTTAGGGAACATTAGGGTTAGGAGGAAGGATTTTTGCTCTCAGGAGCTTCAAATTCCTGGAAGGATCCTAAAGACTGAGGATCAGCAGGAAACCCTCGAGGTCTATTATGGTTCCTCTTTGCAATGATGGATCATCTGTAAGTAAGGTCTCTTCTAGCCCTAACAGTTCATGGTTCCATAAAGACACCACCTGCCACATCTATAAAACGTATGCCTGTAATACCTACAGTACACGTATGTGATGTCACAGGCTTTCTCTCATGTTGAGCTGCTAAATGAGTGCTGTGAATTCATAAGATGGAGAAATAATTTGGAATGAATGAAGAAATGCTCATTCATTCAACACATGTCTTCTGAGGACCTGCCATATGCTTTGCTCTGTTTGGGGCTCTCTGAGAATAGAGTGTTGAAGAATATAGTGTTCTTATTCATGAAGTTTTATTGTCTAATCAGGGAAATAGACAATAACAACACCATGATGCAATGACAGATAGAATAAAAAGGAGAGAACTGACTTAAGCTTTAGTAGTACTTAATTATGAGGATGCAAATCAGAATACAAGCATGCTTGGGCAATTACAACTAAACTACACTGCTTAGAGCATCTGTGTGATTAGAGTCAAGGGACATTAGAGTGAGAGGTTGAGGCCACTTAATGACGATTCTTGCTCATGTGTTGTGTTGCAAGTGAATGTTGGCAGGATAGAAGCATTTTATTGAAAAAATGTATTGAACATTACTCATATGTTAGACTAGCTGCTGGAGATACAAAGAAGCATAACATGGGGTGTCATGGTCTAAGGAAAGACTTCAATGCATGAAAGTACTTTACAACAACATTAGTAAGTGAAATTAGTGAGGTTTGCTTAGGATGACCAAGTAATTAGTTACTTACAGGAGTTGGAGTAGTGTCTTTTCAGAATATCTGATACTTAAGTTCAGGCATGCAGGATGAATAGGAATTTGGTGAAAAGGGTGTGGTCAGTCAGTAAGCATGGAGAGAGACACAGAAAAGATTGAAGGGGATACATAGCTAAAGAAGTTTATAGCTAAAGAAGAAGGGGAGTTCATGTAGCTGGAAGATAGCCCACGAGAAATTACAGGGAACTCCTGAGCACTATTGCTGATAATGGTCTTTAAAGGTGAATCTAGATACAAAAGAAAAATGGGATGAAAAGAAGGCTGGAAATGAAGGGAGAGTAAGTTTATGGAAGGGAAGGAAGTGAAACCATGAGATTATATAAGGGAGCAACAGGAATTTCTTGTGTCTCACCTTCAAGGATAGTGGAAAGTCCACATTTAGGTTTGACTGGAGGAGCAGTAACAGTTATGCTAAAACTTTGAGAGGGTAAATTGGATTGATAGTGTTAAAAAGAGATTTAGAATCTTTGAATTTTAGATCACAAAATGCCAAATTCCTTCATGCAATTGAGCTGTGTCTGTGACTCTAGGAAACAGCTAAGGTAGGAGATGCATGATTTTGAGTCATCTATCTAGAAGTGACAGTCTAACTGATGCTAGTTCAAGAAAGGGCAGTAAGTGAGCCAAGTCAATAATTTCATGGGAGTAGAGGACAAGGGGGCAGTTAGGGATCCCCATGTTCAGGGAGATGGCGCAGTGTTGAAGGATTTGGTGACAGAAGGCATTGGTGACTACTTATAGTATTGTTTGAGGGCCTCAATGAAGAGAAACCAGATTGTAGTGGGAGAAGGTGGTAAGGATGAGGCATCAGCAAGCACATATCATTTGCTAGAGAATTTGTCAGAAAATGTGAGGTAAAAATAGAGTGGTCGTTGGTGGGACATTAGGGTCAAGTGATGGCTTTGTTAAAGAAGGGAGGTCTCAATATGTTTCAGGCTTGAGGAGGTGGCTGGCCAGTGACAGAAGTTTGAAAATGATGAACAGAAATGGATTTATTGATACAGTCAGTAAATATGCGGTGTTCAATGACGATGACTGCAGGTATTCCAGGCTCAGTGGTGTTTGCTGAGGATACAAGATGAATGAAGCATTCATCTTGTCTTCATGAAGTCTTCATGAAGTTTACATTCTAGAGAGCAAGGCAGACAATATACAAGTCATGTAACAGTTGATTTTGTAATAACAGCTTGTGATAAGTGCTGTAAAGTGTGGCAGTGGCCTGGAGGAGGTAGGAAAAGGTTGATTAGGGGTGCAGATGGAAGTGGTAAACTGGAGGAGAGGAGACACTTCCTCTGTAGGGAGGAAGAAAGAAGGAGTATTTGGAAAATGATTTTTTAGGAGTAAAAAGAAAAGTGAGGATGTGTAATTCACATGGCCTTGGTATTTTTAAGCGAAGGATCAGACAATATTCTGGCCTGAGACTGGAGACGTTGGATGATAGGTCCTTACCAGCTTCACTCAAATCTCATTGTATGAATGAGATACTGGGGGGACATAGAGAGGATCCATGACCAGAAAGGTAAGACTAAAGTCTTACCTGGATACTCTATCATTGACTACCTCTCTAAGGGCCAGTTCAGAGAAGACTGTTAATACAATCAAGAGGCTAGTTCCCTCTCTCTCCTCTTCCATGCTGAGGTTGAGCTTTTAATTTTTCCTACTTAGACCCTCCCCCCAGAATTTTGGGATTACAAGCATGTGTCAGCACACTTGGTTTCTCCCTCTTCTCATAAAAACTCTATTCTAAGTCCCGGAGGACACATTGGAGAGGAGGCAAGACCTCTATCTGGAATGAATTAAAGGCATAAATCAAGTGATCAACAAGTACTTGTATTTGGATCCTTAAGAATTTTGATAGGGCAAGGGGAAAAGGGCATTCAGGGTGAAAGAAAATGTAATGCAAACCCTTTAGAGGTTTAGCAGAAAGGTGTAATCAGAGAAGATTGGGGCTTGATTAGGTTAAAAATACTTGAACTTACTGGGTCATAAAATGATATTGGGACAAAGAAGATCAGTGATGAGTGAAGAGGCTTGTGTGTGTGCTTTTTCTTTACCTGATTTCACTTGCACAGTCATACAATTATACAGTGGCTGAACCACTTGTGAACCACTTGTGGGGTGGGAAGCAACTCCCAAGTTGAGACCTTTTTCATTGTGTTCTCTTGTAGTTTTAACACAGTGCTATCCCTTTTAACAGGTTCAGTAGCCTTGTTGTAGTAATTGTATGTGGAAGAATGAGCAGGCTGGAAAATTCATGGAGTTGAGAGGTGTTTGGTTTGGATTTAGCCTTTTAAATCTCCAATCAAAATTTCTAAGAAGGTACATAAGTAAGATTGTGTTTCTTTCTTCCTTTTTCCTTGTTAATTGTCATGAAGGTGTGCTGGAGTTGGAAGTGGAACCTCCTGACTCTGTCCTGCTACTGCACAATTGTTCTCTAAAGAACCCAGCCCAGGCAAAAGACAGAGAAACCTCTTCCTTATAAACCTAGGAGGAAGAATTTGTATGGGACTTTTAATTTGCATTCATGCTAAATGAAATCTGTTAGATGAGATAATAAGATCCATATTTCATACACTATTTTAATCCTGTCTCAAAATAAAATACACGGCCAGAGGTGGAGGAAGGACCTAAGTCTTGGAGACAAAATGGCAAAGCTTAGTGGTCAGTGTTCTCATTTTAATGGTTCCAAATCCAGCACAAGTTCCCAGAGTGACAAGGGAATCACGTTTTTTTGTTTTTTTTTTTTTGCTGCTGGAAGTTTCAGGTTGAACACAGCCAAATGTTTTGAAACACAATGAAAGTTACAAACACCTATCCCTGGTAATAAACAGACTTTTCACCCTGGGGGCTCTAGCTAGAGATAGTGTGGTTAGAAAGCAGTTGAAATTAAGGAGATTTTTCTTTCTCTGGTCATTGGCCCACCAAAACTTCTTTTATGTGCCTTCCCTCCCCATTCCTTTCTTTCCCGCTTCCTCTTCACTGCTGTCTCAGCCACATACATACATACATACAAACGCTGGTGCTGACTGTTTCCCTGCCACAAGGAGAGAACCCCTGATGGAGGTGCCTGTGTCTGCAGGAGGCTGGACTGGGCTGGTGGAGGCAGCATATGCATAGCAGGAAGAGCAGGAAAGAAGTCTGACAAACACATGGAATATTGGAATGGGGAGGCATTGCTAGGTGTAGAAGGAAGTAGGGAGGAATGTTCTGCACATTACAGGCTGGAAAATCCAGCTCATTGGAAGGTCTCAAAGACCCAGGAGACCCAGGGAGCCCCTTTTTCTGTGTTTGGACATGGTGAAATGAGAGCTGTGTCAGTATGGATCTCCTTTGTCTTGGAAAGGTTTCTGAATCTGCAAAGATCAAAGTTAAGAAACTTGGCATGATCAGCCCCCAACTGTATCTCAAACACCTGAAATATAAAAGATACAGAGGCTGTAGTGCATATAGGCACAATCTGTCTGGCCAGTTGCAGTCTAATCTTAACCCTTGTTGGGAAGCCTCTGGTTATCATAAGAAACAAAGAACTAAGATATTTCCACCTCTGGCTACCTTGGTCCTGTACTGTGCCTCCAGGGAAAATGATTCTGGAATGGACTGGATGAGACTCGTACCAATAATCATGTTAATAACATCTCTTTTAGGAAGATGTATTAATACATTTTTTTTAAGACAGGGTCTCACTGTCTAGCCCTGGTTGGTCTTGAACTTACAGCACTCCTCCTGCCCATCTCTCCTGAGCACTGGGATTACAAGCATCTGCCACCATACCCAACGTTATATTAATACATTTTTGATTCATCCAATAGCAATTAGTTAAATATGTCTTTGAGTTTCAGTTTCTTCATTCAGAAAATTAGGATCATATCTATGATATTATTAGTGGCATCCACCTTTGGGCATTACAGTAGGGTTGCACTACCACATACTTTTGGCCATGTAACTTCTTTTGGCCAATGAAATGTGAGCAAAAGTCAGCTGTTTCATTCCCAAGTGGCAACTTTAAATGCCAGTATATTATTAATTCATTCTTCTATAGTGTTACCCACTACAGAACCTCTGTTAGGAAAAGCATCCAGGATCCTGGGACTATGGATGACTATGATGTGTACTACCCTTTACTGAATCACAGTGGACTTGCAATATGAGCAAATAATCATTTCTGTTTATCTACTGAGATCTTGGGGTGGTTTTTATAATTTACCTACCCCAATATATAAACCTCATAAGCCTTTGTGGAGTGTTACACAAAATTGAAGTACTGTATATGTACAGTGAATGCCACATAGCAGGTATTCAGTAAGTGGCATCTACTGTATTCTGTGAATATCATTTAGAATGCTTTCGGCTGCAGATAATTGAGCCCAAACTCCACATGACTTAAGCATAAATGTTTTTTTCTTTCTTGTCCTTCTTC
Organism: Dolichotis patagonum; assembly: GCA_004027295.1. NCBI lineage: Eukaryota > Metazoa > Chordata > Mammalia > Rodentia > Caviidae > Dolichotis > Dolichotis patagonum. The sequence goes on from PVJX010016138.1 coordinate 22,000, forward strand.
TGTTACTTCTAAGGATTTCAGGAGTTAGTTAGATTAGTGGCTCAGTATCATCACTATTTTACTAAATTTAGTCAGCTTTGGTTCATTAGATTTCTCACATCTTTAAGATGTTGTAGTTCATCAGTTTCAGAAAATCTTCAGCCATTGTGTCTTCTTTTCTCTTCTTTTGGGATACCAATTGATTTTATTTTGAAATTTCTCACTGTATCTTCTCTAGTTATTATTATTATATTTGTATTTTTTATAATTTTATTTCTATGATAATTTCTTGTAATCTATCTTCCAGTTTATTAATATTCTATTCAACTTTGCCTAACCTGAAATTAAATATATGCATTGATTTTTAAATTTCAGTTATTATAGTTTTCAGTGCTAAAATATCTTTTTAATTCTTTAAAGTTTTCAGTTTCATGAAAAGCTTTCAAGCTTGCCTTTAATTTCTTTGAATATAGTAAGCATGTTTGTTTTATAGTTTGTTTGCTAATGCTAATATTGGAGGTCTTTCTGGGTATGTTTCTCTTTATTTCAACATTTATCAAAAATTAAGTAATTTACCCTGTACAATGTGATGTTTTGATGTGTGTGTATATATTGTGAAATAAATACCACAAATATAGATCTATTTCCACAGTCTGCTATTCCTGATGAGTCTTTTGCTAATGATATATTTTCTTTTGTGTGTCTGGTTACCTTTGATTATGTTCTGGCCACTTTCTTTTTGGAAATCCTGTCTATTTCTTGCAGATTGGCAAATACTGCCAGTGAAAAAGCTGCTTCTGTTTTGGGCCTACCTCTTTGTATTTGCAACTTCTAGGTTTTTGTTTAGTAATTTTTGTTATCTTTAAGAGTGCTTTAATGCTTCTAAGAACTTAATCCAGGACTCCAGTTCCTTTAAGCCTGGAATAGCAACTTTCTTCTGCAATTAATTTTATTTTCTTTTAACAGATCTCTGGAATACTACCAGTCCAGTTTCATCTTAGTTGAATCTTTGAGATTCCTTGGATTTAGATTATAGGTAACTAAGCTTCAAGTGTGCATAAGCAATAGTTTATTTCTATGCTATGTTTACTTTGAGGGTAAAGCCTTCACCCAGTTTAGGTTAGAGTGGACATTATATAAGAGGGTTCCTCTTGAGAAGGTGCTAAACTTTGATTTCTGCTCCCTTCATTTCTTCTGATTGCCAAAATCATAGCTTATTAGTTTTGCTATAATTTCTTGTCAATTGGCAAATGTTCTTAGGGCAAAAGTTGTTTTGTTTTGTGGGTCTATCTCTTTGGATTTTCTACTTCTCCTAGGTTTTGCCTTATAGTTCTTTGTTAACTTTATTCTTCAGCGTTTTCAAGAAGATAAAAACAGGCATTAAAAGATTGCCTTTTTGGGGGAGAGTTGGTCTTAATTACTTTGCTTGCCATTATAAGAACTGGAGGTTCCAAGACCTCAATTCTTTTATTTATTTATTTATTTATTTGTTATTTATTTATTTATTTTTTAATTTTAAAGAGAATAAAACAAACGAGAACAGAACAGAACAACATAAGCAACACAGCACTTTACAACAAGACAACCGGATATTAACAGTAGCTACCATAATGTCTCTTTCTTTGCAATAGTTGAGCATGGCTTCAAATACAATAATATCAAACATAACAAAATATTATAAAACCATTCAAAAGAAAGAAAGAATTACAGAATATTCTGAACTGAATAACAGAAAATGATTAATGGCTACTATAATATCTCATTTTCCATAAAAAATTTGTTTATACTATCACATATATTAAAATCCCAATAAGACACAACATAATAGAACCGATGATAATAGAAGAATAAAAGCATGGTAGGACTTCAAAGCAAGACGATATTAAATCAGCAATGGCTGCCATAATGTTTTGTTTTCTTTAAAACAGCTGTTCACACATAATAAAGTCAAACAAAACTGAATAAAAAATTCCAACTGATGAATGAAAATATTAAAAAGCTTCAAAGCTATGTAATGGGGAATCATGATTACCATAAAATCTTATATACTCTTACCAATTCTCACGCTAGAGAGAGTATACAGTATTGACACATGTGAGTTTGGTTTATTTCGCTTATGAGTATAAGACCTCAATTCTTGGTGTCCTTCCGTTCGGCTATCCTTATGGTTTGAGATGGCCGCCGTAATTCCACATGTTACATAAAGAACCAACAACTGAAAGAGCTTGTTTCTTCATATACACATTTACGTAGTTCTCTTTAAGAGCAAGGAAATATTTCTCAGATTCCTTTAGGAGATTTTTCTTTAGGATCAACGGCTACAATTTCCTCAGAAATTGTTAAACAAATCTCTAGACTGGTATATGTAATAAGCATTTAATATATGGAGCTGGAAGTTGTCTTTGCTTCCCCTAAAGTACATGGACACTTGATTTCTGAACAAGATATAGGTTCCATAAGCAAGAGAAAGAGAGTAGCCACTGAGTAGGAACCATTTATGTCTGTCACACTCTGTGCTTGGCTAATACTAAGAATTATGAAGTGTAGTCATGGTTCATGTCTTACTTAGGGACCTATATACAATGAATGATGCAAGAAAATTTAACAAATGAATCTGAAATAATCACAGGCATGTTCCTTAACAGTACATATTGTAACTTATCAACTCTAAAAATTTAGGGTAGCCTGTGATAAAAAGTAATAAATTTATTTAATAAAAATATTAAAAAATAAAGTGTAGTAGAAAGATAACTTTGTTGGAAATTTATTCACAAAGTCTGATTACATTACAAATTACTATTTCTCTCAGTGCACAGTACACTAATGCATCTCATGCATATGACTGCACTAAGTGATCTGTTTCTTCCTAGTAGTGTTCTTAGCATAGATGGAGTGTAGCTTTCAAAAGGATGACAACAAGGTGGAAGAATTCTCTTTGGAAACATGGGTATCACTTCCCCAATAGGGCTGGGAGGCTATCCTTGCTCCAATATATAAGTAACTATCCTTGGTAATAGGAGCAGGGGGGCGTAGAAAGTAAGTTCTGAGGGTACAGAAGAGAGTCTTTTCTGAGTACTGGCTTGCTCACTTAACCTCTCAGAAACCAGTTGAACCCCACATCCTACCTTTGAGACAAGCGGTCTCCTAGTGTTAGGATAAGGAGGCATTCCACTTCCTGAGCACTTCCATGTGTTTAGGATCTATCTTTACTCCTTCCCTTTTCGTATCCCATATCTGTGACTGAGCCTCATCTTAGAAGTTCCTGTTTATCAGGCATCACTTGCCATAGATTGGTAGCTCTTGGAAGTCCTTAACAGAAAATTTCCAAAGAAGATGCACCACCTGGTGAAAAGTATGTAAGGGATGATATTTTGGGTTATAGACAGCGAATGCAGCTGTATTTTAGGGAGGTAGGGGCAAGAAGGGTGAAAGTAAGTTGAAAGTAGCCCTATAGATTCTGTTGTCTCTCTCTCTCTCTCTGTCTGTCTGTCTGTCTGTCTGTCTCTCTTTAGCCTCCACACCATTTTATCCTTCAGTGCCATTAGTTAAAGCTATTACTTTATCTGACTCAGATCCTTATGAAAGTAAAACCTAAAACTTCACAAAATTTGAATGTGTTGAGCCCAGTGGTTAGGCTCATTAACTTGCATTTTAGGCAGTGTACTGAGTAGTTAGGTATGAGGTGGTTTTCACTTGAAATGGCCTGCATTAGCTTAAACCCAACACTTACTGCTGTTTGACATTTTGTCATGCAGCATCCTTAGGCCTCGGTTTCTTCATGCTGACAATATCCTATTTACCTCCTAGTGTTAGGATAAGGAGGATTGTTATGCATGCTAAATGTTCAGAAAAATGTTAGTTATTAATTCTTAACCTACTAAAATCTAACTTTTGAATAAGAAAAGGGTGGTGACATGATTGAGAGGGGACCTGGAGCCTGGGGATGTGGTTTCTGATGGGTAGGGAGACAGACTGTGTGTCAGGATTGGGCAGTGAGGGAAGAGTGGAGCTGGATTGGAGGCACAGAGGGAAAAACAACTTCCAGTTGAACATAATCAAAAAACAGCTTGAACTTTAGGTCAAGGTTCTGTGGACAAACTCAGGCTGCCCTGTGTGCTCGATTTTTTTCAGCAAGAGGGAAGCTATCAGTGCCGCTTTTGAAGCCTGGCCTCCCCACCTTGACGCTTCTTTCTTGCCAGGTAGCTGTGCTTGGCATCCTCAGGGTTGGGGGGTAGTGGTGGGGCAGTTCCCATGCTGGCTCAGCCAGCGAAACTCAGGGTGCTTCCTGCCTCACTGGAGTTCTTTCTCCACTAAGTAGATTAAGGGTTTGAGTGGCCAGCCTATAATAGTGGACATATTAGTTGACAGACATTGAAGGCTTGAACACTGATAAATGTTCAGACCCCGGGCAGTATTTACCGAAATCCATTCTTATTGAGCTCTTTGGGAGAGAATGGTTCAAGGGTGGTAGTGAATGTTGGTCTCAACCTTGGGAGGAAGAGATTGAGGCACTTGGGGTCCTGAGAGGTGCTACAAGGATAGTAGAGTAGGCTCTGGGCAAAAATGTTAAAGGGAGGAGGAAGGTAAGAGAAAAGGTTTTCCATTTTTAAGAGGCAAAGGGAGTCATACTCAGCTCTTACCACTTTAACTGAGGACAGACCAGGTCTGAAGCACATTAGAAGAGTAGTTACGTCAAAGTTAAATGTAGCTTAGGTCTGCAAAGTGACCACTGTTTGTGTTTAGACATGTTTTGGCCATTTCATCTGAGAGCAAGCACCCAGGGGTGCTTGTTTGTATGGTAGTTTTGAATGGAGGGAGAGGAGATGGGTTTGGGGAGACCATAAGCTCTCTTGCCCAGTGTTTCTCTTTAGCCAGTGCCCTAGGCTTGCATCTGAGTCCCGAGGAGCAGAGCACTATGCACAGTTGAAGGAGCTGTTTTAATGAGGGTTCTTTGTGAACCCTGGGGACAGATGATACTAATTTTGTGAACACGCAGTGTGGAAGATGGACTTAGTTTCCATGAGGCTTTGACCCTGATGAGTGAAGATTCCAACCTTGCAGACTTTTTGGCACTTGGAATGCTAGAGATTTGAGAGTCCTAGAGCCTGGGCAGATGCTGGTGTCCTTAGAAAGGATGTTTGGGGAGGGACAGCACAGGGAAGCTATGACTGGGGACCCTGGACACAATAGAGCAAGGCTTTTCAGGGGCCATTGTGCCAGTGAGGAAAAGAAAATAAGGCCAAAGCCAGTGAAATTTGAATTGCCCCTTGCTTCAATTGTCAACTTCTTGTCTGCTGAGGACCAGAAAACTCAAGTTATAAAACAAATAACTTTTTTTTGACATGAAGTGGTATTCTTTATTTAATGAATATTTCCTGAATATCTGTGTAGGTCCTATTATAAACATGAACATCACAGGCAGAGTCTGTGGGAATTACAGTGAAAGGAAAGGACATGCAGTTGGAAAGTGCTATGGAAGCAGAAAAGAGGATGACAGCTCTTGTTGTGCCCATGGCCTTGGCCTTGAAAAGCCTTTAAGCAGTGATGGTAAACCTTGTAGAAACTGAGTGCCAAACTGCAACCCAAAACCAACTTATTTGTTGCAAAGTGCTGACACTGCAATTAAACCTGAATACTGAGGTTTCAGTTTAGAAAAAATACCTCACACATTAACATCTTTTGTCTTAAAAGAAAAACACAATAATATGTGTGCCACAGGTTTGCCACCACTGCCTTAAAGGATAGGTAGAAGCTGGGCTTGTGGTGATGGGGTGGGGTGGCAAGGAAAGGGAAAGTTTAGGAAATAGTCTTTGTGTGGCAAATGTGTGTCACAGCATTGTGAACCTTTGTGAAGGGCACTTGGAATAATGAGAGGGAAAGTGCAAAACCTTGATGGATTAAGCTTCACAACCAGGGTAGAGACTTGGGATTTTATTTAACAGTCATAAGGCTGCCATTGGGAGATTTCAAGCAAGGAAAGTAACTTGATCAATTCTTTCCTGTTCCTGGCTGAAGTCATGTAGCAGCATGGGTGTTAGCAGGGCTGCAGGCCAATATTGTTTCAATATGTTCTCTTTCTGGCCTTCTCTGGAGAGCAGTGGTAATTTTATTTTTACTCACATCTCTGTTTTGGGTGTGTGTCAGATTAGCAGCTCTATGCCTCCAGTTGGAAGAGAGCTTCTGTTCAAAGTACTGGATGGGTGGAGTCTTTCCGCCATTGTCCAAGCACGGCTGCCCCTCTGGGTGTCGACCTTGGTTGTAGAGGGCATGTTACTTGATTGAATGCTGTTTGCTTCTCTTGCTTTTCCAGCTCTCTCGTGGTACTTCTCAGTGGCCAAGTTCCTGCAGGGAGGCTAAGGAAGGGCAGCTTGGCTTGTGTGTTAGTTAGGGACAGCAACTAATAAGTGAATGGTCAGTTATCTTGGGAATGTAGGTATTTGCTTCAGCTAAATTTACTTCCATTTTATCATAAATACCAGAAGCTTCATAAATTTAAATTGGTTTCCAGAAATAGACTTTGGTTCCAGGAACATTTCACAGTGTGGAAGAAGGGATTGTCAGCAAAGTTGGAGACATATTTTGCAAGATAAGATCTATTTTATCAGGACATGGTCTGCAAATAAGCAAATTCATTGACTTAAAACTTCTTTTCTAGAAAAAATAATACTGCTCAACTTGGGGGAATCTCATTAAAAATTTAGAAAAGCAGCCAAAAACAAAAAAAAAAAAAAAAAAAAAGAAAGCAAGAAAGCAAGAAAACTAGTTCTCTTCTGTATGTGTTCAGTGCAGGTTGATTTTTCAATGATGCAGATGTTTTAGAATATCCTAGTAGTGTTGCTAGCTTAGTTGGTCCAAACTGTATTCATGAGGCCAAGGCTATGGCCTGGCTCTCCTACTTCTGGGAAGCAGGAGTCTTTTCTCTTGTCCTGGTTAAACAATACATCATCTGTTGCAGCTGGTAATTTCTCAGTAGCATTTTTATTAGTCATGCAAGAACCAGCAGAAATCATACAGACAGAAGATAAAAGTTTAGACCTGCTACAGGAAAAAGAATATAGATATTATGGCCCATGGAAAATGGTTATATTGTAATTTAAGATTTTTGTGTATCCTATGTGCCAGCTTATCTCAACCTTCACAGTTGTAAGGGACCCTATTTTACAGATCAGGAAACTGAGACTGGAAGAAGTTTAGTGACTTGCTCAAGTTATACAGTTTATATAATGGATTAGGACTGTAATCTGGCTCGCCTTACTCTTAACATCGTGTTATTTCTACTGCATTTGTAAAGTATGACAATACCTGTATCCTACCTAGATCCCTGGAGGCTTGGTAAGATGTTGGGCTGTTCAGTTAAATCTTAGGATCTTTTCTTGGCTACAAAAGTTTTTTTGGCTGTGACCTCAGGCTGCTTTTTGTTTTGAAGCAGAGTTACATCTATCCCATTTTGAGTCCAAATTAACATCTGCTCATCACCAAGCAGACCCCTGGAGACTTTTCTTGCTCTATCCTCCAGCCCCCACTCCCCTGCTGTATTGGAAAAGTGACAGATGGAAGATCAAGTGACAGATGGAAGATCAGGTTTCAGACTTCATAGACTTCATTCTGATCTGCAGCAGCTCAAAGGGAGTGGAGCAGGGACTGGCTGGTGTGTGGACAAGTGTGCTCAATTGATCTGCTTCCCTGAGCTGGGGGGACTTACAGTAGGAACTTCTGTTATGGAGAAGAAATGGTTTTTTTTTTTTTTTCCTTGAGCAAATGGAGGAGTGTTAGGGAAGAAACTGAAAATTATTTGCTCATTTGATAACTCAGACACTTGTTGAATCATCCCTGGGGAGGGCAGAATTAGTGTGATTTGAAAGGTCTTTAAAAAGGATTTTCTTCCTAGAATCATTTTGACTCTTTTGAACAGTTCATTCATTTATTCTCAGTATCACTAACCCAGTCCTTTATGAATACTAAAATAGTGCACCTCTGTGTTAATTTAAGATTCTTCCGGAAGAAGTAGAGGAACATTCAGGCAGTGTGTGGGGAGAGTTAGAGGAGGTGGGACGAATGGTGTCTAGAGTGAATGGAATGACTCAGACTTGGTAGGAAATATTCTGGGATGGCTTTCTGGAGGCACTTAGCATGATGGGTAGCTAGGAGAGCTCTTGGAACCATTCTTTCGGGAACGGTGGATTGAGACCTTTACCAAGTTCCTATTAGGTTTTAGGTTTTTGGATAATGGAATTAATTCTAGTAATACAAGATAAAAGCTATTATTAACTTAAAAGCCTCAATAATTACTTTTCACATGCTCTTTTTGCTTTAGCATACTAAATCTTTTTCACAGTGCTAGGGGATTTAAAAATTTTAGAAATAGCATTTTATTAATTCAGAAGGTAAAGCCCTTTGGATTTTGGAAAGCTGCCTTGGAAAGTCACTGACTCTCCCTTGCCAGACCCATCCTGCCTCCTCTCAGGGGTTGACTAGGAAGCCTCCTTGAGAGAGCAGACAAATTTGCCTTCCTGGAGGTAACTGCAGAGTTTTCTGGGTCGCAGAAACATTCCATGGGGAAGCAGGAAACACTTTCATCTTTGCCAAGATCAGTTTTGAGGGAAGCTAAGTGGTAGAGCAGGAGAGAGGGGTTCGTTCTTGGGGTTGAGGGGCTGGGGTGGTTTACATTGTACTCCCTGTGAGTTAAGCAGGGGATGCTTTTCTTGGGGTCTAGAGAACTCTCAATAACTGAGTGAGGACTGCACCATCTCTGGGGAGACAGGGAAATGGGAACAGTTTGCAAGTGTAACACACATATACATCTTCACAGAAACCCTCTATACCCGCATAGGCCCTGGTGTTACTAGGACTTCTATATCTCTATCAACTGAGTCAGGCAGTGAAGACTAAATAAAAGTCATTGAGCGCTAATAAAAATAAATTTATTTTTCTTATTTTTGTAACAATGTCTAATTATATACCAGGGTTTTCCTAAACACTGGAAATACATCTTCTCATTTAATTTCCATAGCAACCCTGGGAAATAATTATAATTCTTTATATTTATGAAGATCACCATCATATAATTTAATGTTTTCTTATTTCACAAGTGGGAGATGACCAGATAGTGACTGTCTTGAGACTCTCTTCATGAAGTAGTGACATTGCAATTTGAGCTGAGCTCTTTATTTCATTTTCACTTTCTTTTCTACCAGACTACTTATCATGAAAGCTCAGTCCTGCTGCCCTGCTTTGTGTTTGGATGTATTAGTTAGTGTTCCATCACTGCAGTGAAATACTTGAGGAAATTGCTTATGAAGAGAAAGGGTTTATTTAACTCACAGTTTTGAAAGTTCCAGTGTAAGATTGGGTGGCCCTGTTGCTTTCTGCCTCTGGGAAGGGCAGGATACCATTTGCAGGAGCAAAATGCCCATCTCATGAGCCAGCAAGCAAAGAGGAGGGAAGAGACTACAGCCTCAGAATCCTCTTCGAGGGTACCTGAAAACCTTTTACAAAGCCCCACTGTTCTACCACTTCCCGTCAATGCCAGCCTGGGGATCAAGCCTTTAGCATGTGGGCCTTTGGGATGACATTTAGTATCCAGACTATAGCATCGAGAGATGTTTGAGGAGGTAACAGTTTTAAGAATGTTTATAGGGTTGACAAGTGCAGGGCAAGAATCATCTGGGGGTGGAGGCTGACTGTCAAGGCCCTGTGTCAGAGGCAGTTCATCAGTGTGACCTAAGTTTCTCATTAAAAGGGAGTTGGAAGGGAAAACTGGCGCTCGGGAGAAGAATAAGGCTGTTCCCAAAGACTTCACATCTGTGAGAGAACTGATGGTACATACACTCACTGATGAATGGGCAGAAGTTTTCAGACCCAAGAATATATTAAAATAAATATTTAATTGGAACAAATTGTGCTGTGAATCATTAAGACAAACATAAATTTCACAAAGAAGGTTTCTCTTATTTCTCTGAAAGTCAATGAAATATTTATTGAGGGAAATGTAGTCAGCTCACTGCTTGGCATGACTAAATGCCATTGCTGGCTTCCAAGAATGACTTCTTTGGGATCTTTCCTGAATCACAAGGATGGGGAAGGAAATGGAAATGCTTCCAGGATAACCTGAGATGAGCAGGGACCAGTCCATCCAGATATGGTAAGACTCAAGTAAAGTCTAGCACTGTGTTGGGGCTGGAAAAGAGAATTTAATTTTTGGTCACCTAGTATTTATTTTGAAGGTTGTAGGGTACTTTCTAATTTGGAGGGAGGGGACAATGGGCTTTTGGATAAGTCCTGTGAATTTTCAGGTAGTAAACACTGAGGTATTCTTTGAGTATATCTAGAATTTAAAACTCTGTGATTCAGCTTACTGACTTTGTAGGTGAATGCAAGCATCCTGAGGCCATTCCTGGGCTGCTGGCTGAGTGTGCTTTCCCAATGCTAATGATGTGTTTATCAGTGGTATAGATGGTAGGAGTCACAGATGCCCACGGGGAGTGGCAGAGCATCCTCAGTGCTTCTGGTCTCAGTGTAGTAAAGGATATTGATTCTTCTCCTCCCAGAGAAGCTGCAGTTCATTGACTTCCTTAGCTATAACTTATCAGAGCAAAATTGGCTATTCCAGAAAATGGATTTCAAAAGCCTGAAACAAAAGATAGGGCAGGTGTGCGCAGCAGTGAGGATATCCAGGGCCTTTACTGGCTTTGGCTGCAGGGTATTTCTCACAGGGTGGATATTCCTCACAGGGTGGGTAGCGCTAGGTCCTGGGCTCATGCTCTTTGGAAGACAGAGCTTGTCTGGGTCATATGATAGATGTTTCCATTGATGGTCTTGCTGTGTAGAGTTAGGCTTACAGCTCCAATTTTATTCTAGGTTTTTTTCATGAAATAAACAAGTGACTTTGGTCAGGCTTTATAGGTGAAATATGACCTTATTTCTCCCTCACAAACATTCTTAAGGGAGAGAACTCAGCATTTTGGGTGTATCAGTCTTCAGGGCTAACTGTATTGTTTTCCTGGTCCTTAAATTTCCTATTTTCTCACCCTGGAATGTGATTAACATAATAGCATGGAAGAGGAAATCTCATTTTTAGCAGAATTACTGAATTTAACTAAGTGCATAGTGAGAATCAGCCATGTCTCAGTGCTGCATTGTATGTTCTAGAAGGCACAGAGAGATAAACAGAGAAACCCTTGCCTTTGAAAAACGTACAGTTTATGTAGGAAAATTATACATTCCACATATATTTATTCAACACCTTCTCTTAATAGATGATAAAAAGTCAGAAATGTGTTTACGCTCCAGCTTTTTAAAAGTGGACAGTAATACGAGTTCCAGAATAATGTTATCCTTAAAAGAGTGAATTTGATGAGGTGCTAAAAGCACTACTTCTATTAGTAGATAAAAATATGGAGCCACCAGATAGAGATTTTTGGCTGTGTGTATTGTTCAATCCCTAGTACCTAGCACAATGCCTGTCCCTCAGTAAGTAAATGTGGAAAGGGAACGAATTTTTCTACACTGGAGTGATTGGAGAAAGCCTTATGGGAGAAGTTAAGCTTGAGTTAGATATTGAAAATATTACAGAATTTGGGTAGCAACAGAGAGGACACTTCAGATTTTTCAGGAGAAGGCACTGCCACTTCTGTAGTACTCTGATATTTATTTCTCATGTTTGTAAAATATTGAGCACTTGACTGTTTTGTACTTCCTTTATCAGACCATTAGACAAGAGTTGACTCTGTGTCTTATGGCACCTCTTTGTGTGATGAAGTACAAGAAATGGTGATTTATTTCTATTTGAAGCATTTTTATAGTTTGGGGATGCCTTTGGAAGCCTGGTGAAAGAGGCTATGGATTAAGGCCATTAATTATTGAATTTCCTTTTTTTGTGAAAAAAAGGAGTTACTTTAGGTGTCAGCTGTTGAAGATGCAAAATGAGTTAGTATCAGTATAAGTGTTCTTAATCATAGGCAGACTGGTTAGCATATACTCAGGGCAGAAAGGAGGACACTGTCAGCATTTTGCTACAGGGAAGATGGGTTAATAGTGGCTTTGGAGCTCACATAGTACCCTTCTTCTTTGGTGTCCTTGGTAATATCTGTTGGACAATAAGAGATTTTAGTTATGACTCTAAAAACAAGTCCCAGAGAGACAGAATTATGGGCCTTTTGCTTGCCAGATGGAGAGGTGAGTGGTGCCGGGGAGTTTGGCTGTGATGGTGAGGGTAGAAGTACCACAGGTTGTGGTGCTAAAGAGAAAAAGGGAAAAAGTGCCGAGCACCATGGACAGATTTGCCTTTTGGGCAGTAGGACTGGATTTGTGAGTGCAGCTTGTAGTGCTGGTAGAGGCTTGGCACTGTTCTGCTGCTTTGTAGGCATTGTGAGGTCCTGATCTGTTCTATCTCATGCCTGGGTATGCAGACACCCAGGCCCAAAGAGTCTTCTTGGTGGGTATGTTGAGAGTGATTTGCATGGAAGCTTGAGTATATTTAGTAAAACTTGGAGAAAGTCTGTGTGTAGCACTGTAAGGACTAATATATAGTGACAGTAGTGTCTGGGGTAAGGAGAAGTACAAAGTCAGAGACAGTGTAATGAGGCAACAGGAGCTCCAGTAACTGGTGACTTTAAGCAAAGGAAAGGGAGCTGAGATATGGTAGCTGGAGGCTGTGTGCAGTGTTCTTGGCTGGCAGAGCTGACAAACACTGTTATTTAAGCCTACTCTTCATTATTCCTGAGCATGCAGGGAAGGCTGAGGGAGTCCAGAGGAAACACAAACACCTCATTTTAATTTGCAGTATAATCCCCCTTTTCTAGAAATGCTTATAGTATAACTGCCCACAGAAAACAAAATGACTTTGAATGAATTTCCTCCACTCCCTACCCTGATTCCCCTGCAAGCAGAGGTGATTCACAATTAGGCTGTAACCTCCTCCGATTACTTAGGACCACTGGTTCTAATCTAGTGCTTCTACTTTGAGCAGTGGTGAATGTTAAGAAATAATCTAGTATTACCCCAATTGTTTTTTCAGTCACAGTTGGTGAGATTTCTCTCTTTTAACCACTGAACTGTTTCCAAAGTCTAAGCAAATATTTGAGTCTCACTTTATGCTCTTGGCCATTGCTCTACCTCAGGAGAGTGGACAGTCAGGGTTTGTCTGTGGTTTCAGGATATCTTCTGGCCACTCTTGTTCTTCACAGTGATTTGCTGTTTTGCTTTAAATCCAAGATAGTGGACAGGGATCACATCCGATCTTAATGTTCCCTTCCTAATTTAGTGCAGAGTCAGGTCCTTTTATAAGGGATAACATAAAATTGCATGCTTACAAGAATGTCTCATGAAGTAACACAAGATGTAAAGGCTGTTCCTATGCTATAATTTATGTATATTTTCTTGTGGAAGTGGAACGACCCAAGCCGTATTGTACCATGCTCTCCAAGTGACAGTTTTATCAAATCCTTATGTTCGTAGATGAAGGAATCATTGTCACATGGATAAAGGCCAAGAAAGCCCCCAGCCCACTTCTGCAGGTTTGTGCAAGAGTGCTTGGCACATTCCACCCCTCAATTATTCCCATTGATTGTGAACAGATGGGCACAATACTCCTTAAGTCATAGTAAAGTGACTTGTGTTTGGTTATTATCCAAGTGAACTGAAAGAAGGTGGTGTTGTCTGTCTGGTTAAACTATAATATAGGATTCATAAAATAATCACTGTTTAGATAATGACAAGAGCCCAAGGATGCTAGGATGAGTGCTTTTGTGGAAGCAGCTTACAGACCATCATTTGCTTATTTTGAATTGGTGACAGATTTGTGGGCTACACTTGCTGTGTTGTTGGCTTCCCTTACTTTCCAACCCATGGCCTCTTCATTTTGCATCAACCTTAAAAATGGATAAGATTATTTCAGTTTAAATTGGATCCAGGTTAAGATTATTTACCAATGTAGGAAGGCCCCAGTTTACTCGAAATAGTCCTGAGAAAATTCTCTGGACCGTAAAGTGTCTCTCATACTATGGTACAGGGTGATTTTTCTAATTTTCTTCTCCTTAGTGGGGTTCTTGGGCTTATACTCTAATATATTCTTAATATTTCTGAATGTCATTACCTTCCCACTAAAGTCTCCAAACTTGCTTCTTTGAGGATATCTACTTTGCTTGACTATCTACTTTTCAGTACTGAGTTCTCAATTAGTAGAAATTTAGTTGTTAATATTATTTGTCTCTTTTGTTTCTTGTTTTTCTTGTATTTTGTTTTCTTTGCTTTGTTTTTCCCTCTAATACAGAAAGGATAGATGTATATGTATAGGCTTATACATGCCTAGAACTTCTCATAAAGAATTTACAAGAATTTATTTTATTATGTGTGATGGTATAACAGCTACTTTGAAGAAAAAGAGACATTATGGTAGCCATTGCTGATTTTCTATTATCTTGTTCCGAAGTCCAATAATGCTTTTATTCTTTGTTTTGACTGGTTTTAGTCTGTTTTATGTTATTTGCTTTCAATCTGTGTAAAGTGTAGGCAGCTATTTTTCAGAGAACAAGAGACATTATGGTAGCCATTGTTGATTTTTCTATTGTCTGGTTTTGAAGGCCTGTAATGCTTTCATTCTTTTGTTTTGATTGGCTTTGTAGTATTTTGTTTTGTTTGAATCTATTGTGTGTGAAGATATGGACAACTAGTTCAAAGAAAACAAGAGACATTATGTAGCCACTGTTGATCTCGTGTTGTCTTGTTTTGAAATCCTATGTTGCTTGCATTGTTTTGTTGTGATCTGCTTTGTTCTGTTTTGTTCTCTTTTTTAAAGTACAGAAAAAGGAATTTAGTTGTCTTGGTTTGTTTTCCCTCATTGCTGAGACAAAATACCTGACGCCCAAAATTAAGGAAAAAAAAGGTTTATTTAGCTCGCAGTTTTTGGAGGTTTCAGCCCATACTCTGCTGGCTCCAAGGCTGAGTGGCATGGCAGAAGGCAACAGTTCATGGTGGTAGAAAACAACAAAAGCAGCAAGAGCAAAAAGGGAGGAGCAAGAGAGCAAGCCTCTTTCCCTTCCTTACACTGTCTGCAGGTTACCCACCCCAATGCGGGTATAGCAGTCATACCAATAGTCCCAGCATCGGGCCATGAATTAATCACAAACTCTAGAAGCCCACTTGTATGTGACTGCATGAAGCTTTGGGAGGACATTTAGACAAAAACCGTAACATTAGTTGTGCATGAAATCCTAGAGTCCATTTAGTTTAACTTTCTACTCAAGGCAGAAATTGTCTCTAGATGATCTCTGAGTGGTGGTAATGCATATCTTCAGTGACAAGGCAAGAAAACTCATTTTATTGTTGAAAAGATCTTATTGTTAGTAAATTATTTTATGTAATTGAAATCTGACTATCTAATTTAGGCAAATTGATCTTAGTTCAACCCTTCAGAGCAGTGGTGGCAAACCTATGGTATGTGTGCTACAGTTTACTGTTTGTTATTACTGAAAGCTCTAACAGGTTCACTAGCACTGCTCTAGAGTAATACACAACTGTATAGTCTCCTTCCTTCTTGAAGTCCTTCAAATTATTGCGGACAGCATTTATTCCTGTCCCATAGTCTTTTTGACAATACATAAAATTTTTTTGTTGATCTTATGTCTCCTTAGTTTTTTTCTTTTTATGCTTCATCTACTTTTTACACTTATCCCACAGAATATTTTGTAGTATAACTTCTTCATTATTCTGTGTCATTTAAAAATTTATGAGTTCATGTGCCCAAAATGTTTGAAATTACTTGTTATTTCACTTCATTCATGTATTCTCCAATCAATGTTTATTAAATGCTTTTGTGAGTAGCAGATGTGTGGTAGGTGGTAGGGAGACAGCAATAACTAAGACCAACATCCTTCCCTCAAGAAGTGAGTGCTGATTTGCTAAGCTCTTATTTTTTCTGAAGGTATTCATTATATCCATAGTCATATTTATCAGTGATTTAAAATAAGTTTATGAGCAGAGAAAGCTATAAGTCTAGAATGTTAAAACATAGATGCTTTCAGCTAATATTGTGCTTATAACTGGTGACTGTTTTGTGTTCCTTTTTCCCCTTGTTGTGCAATATGATCAAAAAATAAAGTGAATGTTTAAATTGCTAAAAATTTATTACAGTAAAAGAATCATTGCTAGTAATCTCTCTTAAAACATCCCCACAATTCAAACACATATGTTCCATATTCTTGTCACTTTCTGAAGGAGTTCTGTAATTCCTTTTTCATTGAATATATTTGGTTATACCATCATGGTTACCTGGATGTTCTGAGTTTATTCAAGATGTTTACTTTTTATAGTCATTTTGACTCTGGGGAAGAGCTAGAAGTCATATTGCATCAGATCTGGTGAACAAGCTGGATGAGGACACGTTGTAATCTTTTTACAAGCATTCCTTTCAATTGGATGGCACTCAGCAACATTCACCAAATTTGTTTAAGTCATACCTCATAAAGATATGAAAAGTGATTGCTTCAGAGTGTGGCAAGAATAGTGGGATAAGTGTTTTTGAACCATAGAGAAGCATTTTAAGGGAGATTAGGGGTCCTGTGTCTCTATAATAAGTTTAAAAAATTTAAACATTCACCATACATTTCAGTCATACTTTATGTATGTTGAAATATATCTCAGCCAAGTCCCATTTTACTGATAGGCAATTCAAAAGTGGCAGCTTTACTTTTGCTCCTTTCAGAGGAAAGATATTCTCTCTGAATCCACAATATAGGGAAGTAGGAGGCCAGAATTAAAATTTAAACTCAGCTACAAGAAGAATGTGATCCCTCAGGATGGAATTAGACTACACAGCCCTACCAAAAAAAAAAAAAAAAAAAAAAAAAAAACCTTTATTCTCCACCCAAAAAATCTGGAGAAGTGAGCTGGGTAGAGGGGAGATTATGATCAGGAACTGTCTTTATCTGGATGGCTTTTTTACGTACTAAAATGTCCCTACATGCCTGTCGATACTATCTTCTCCCTCTTCAACTTGTCCTGAAGGGTTCTGGAGTCTAGAGATATCTTATAGATCTGATACTCATAAGCCTTTGTGTCCCTTTCCCTTATTCCCAATGAAGCTGCCTTGTTGACATGATTACATCTGTGCACAAGGATGAAAGCTGCTTTCTAATCTGGAAAAACCAGTCTGGGGCTATAGCTCCGCAGCACAAGCACCTGCCTGGCAAGCACAAGATCCTGAATTTGATTCCTGGTACCAAAAAAGAAGATTAAAAAAATCCAAAAAACCATAGTTACTATCAGTCATTTACATTTCTCATCTAGAATGTCAACCTAGAAACTATGGGTTGGGAAATTGAGGCTTGTAGCTGCTACAGATTGAAACTCTGGACAGATTCATCTAGCCTGTGCATGTGAGGGTGTTCCTAAGAAAATCCCTAAAATTAACAGTCATTGTACACAGGCAGTTTCTGTTTGACTGCCTGTGTATCAAGAATCAAGCCCTATTCAGGAGCATTAGCTTGATGGTGTCCCAGTATGACTATAGTATGGACAGCTACTTACATAGACATGTCCTTCCTATTTCTGAATAAACCCCATGGACCCTAACTTTTATCCTACTTCTGTCTTGTGCTCTGGTAGAGGACAGCATTCTCCACACTGATTCAGTGATGTCTTACCTGCTATGTGAACCAACCCAAGACCCATCCCCAGTGGCATTTGGTGATCACCATAGATATGTCTTTAAAGTCGACATGTCTTATCTCAAGCACTGAACTTGGTGAGTAGGTATGTGATATATTCTGCTTTAACCATCTGGACAAAGGCACCAAGAGAGTATCAGATGAAAGAAAAGAAGGTGGTGATAGGTCAAGGAGGAAGGAATAAAGTAGAGCTTAGTGTTTTCTTCTAAAAGAAGATTAGCAGCTGTAATAATCACGTTCCCTTCAGCTATATATTCACTGTATAACTATGGCCCAATGGGTGGGCAGGGCTCTTCTTTCCTCTTTGCTCTCCATTTCCCTGGGAGCCTCTTTTAGAACTTGGTTTTCCTTTCAAAGCTAAGGTCATCATTGATGTTTGTTTTAATCTTACTTCATCTGTGAAAGAGTTTGGGTGGATAAAGTGAGAAGAGGAAGGCAGATGACAGCATGCATGTGATTTATCCCAGAGTCTTGGCTCTTCAAAGAAAATTTTGTTGATTGTCTTTGTGACTTCTGGAATTTTTAGTGTAGTAACACAGAATATGTACTTTATAAATGAGTTGTTTGTGGGATAGCTGAGTGACATTTGCCAAGCCACATAAAAGTAGATAAAATAAGGAATAGCTCATTTATTTACCTTCACCATTCAAGACATAGAAATAGGCTTTCATGCGTAAAGAAGCCCATGAACAATGACCACCAGAACTTACTGACATGATAAAGTGTAAGTTGAAGTTTCTGATTGGAACATTTTCAATGTTTCCTAGGTCAGAGGCTAGAAGGGGCTGTTCTGGCCTGTTGCCACTTTATTGATACTACCCCATGAAGAATAAGACAGTAAAATACCTACGTGTTTAGTACAGAAGATGGTAGCTCTCTGTACATCTCACTGTTGGATACCAGGGTCAGGTGGTTTACGTTGTTCAAGGAGCAAAATTGCCAGAATGTTTTAAAAAGATGATTAAAGACTAAAGTCAATTATCTGGAAATGTACTTGGACACTGTGTTCCTCAGTGATATTTTACTAAAAGGAATTTTTTTACTGGTAACACCAGGTATTGGTGAGAATGTGAAGGTCTTGCACTATTCCTTGTTGGTAGGAGTGTATAGGTACATTCACTTTGAAAAAATGTTGGTAGTATCTATTATGTATACTTAGTGACTCAACAATTTTTTTTGAAGATTATTATTATTATTTTTTATTTAAAAGAGAATAAAACAAAAGGGGGCAGTACAGAGCAGATCAGAACAGGACAACATAGGCAACACAGTACTTTACATTAAGTCAACTGGACATCAACAGTATCTAACACCATATCTCTTACTCTGCTATAGTTGAGCATAGTTTCAATTACAATAATATCAAACATAACACAATAGTATAAAGCCAT